>CAUYON010032275.1:0-12901 GCA_963573935.1 Arctocebus calabarensis
GTCCCAGCTACTAGGGAGGCTGAGGCAAGAGAATCGCTTAAGCCCAAGAGCTGGAGGTTGCTGTGAGCAGTGTGACGCCACGGCACTCTACCCAGGGCGATAAAGTGAGACTCTGTCTCTACAAAAAAAAAAAAAAGAAAGTAGAAAGTCAGTAATGGTAGTGAAAATAGAGCTCTGTGCTGTTTATAAAATGCAAACATTTTTCATGTGGTAATTGTTTCTCAAAGCAGACCTGCAAGGGAGCTACTCAGCATAATGACTATTAGATAATAAATCTCCTTAGAATGATATTTAAAAAATTAAATCCATGTTTCTCAAAGGCACATGGCTGCACCACAGTGATTGCAGGTAAGGGCAGGCACAGAGGTAGAATGTTTCCTGTGTGAGAATTGAAATCAGTGCTACTGCGCCCCACAGTGCTATAATTTCCAAATTAGTCCGTGTTCATTAGCATACCCTACTGAATTGAGAATTAAGTATTAAATACAGACTTGATTGCATTTTCCTAAAAGATCCCTAGACCAGGCTCTGATTGCCTGAAGCAATGCGATCTTTTGGATGATGACAACAGCAAAAGGGTAGCTTGGGTTTTGACTGGAGGCTCATTCATGTTGATGTGGTCTTCTAGGGACCTCAGTATGGACTGGGTTTCTGGGGTCTTACAGCAGGAATTGTAGGCTTCCCTAGAAGTATATGGAGGCTGGGAACACTTCTATGGATCAGAATGGGCTTCTCTGGCAGCATGCCGCTGTTCTGCGCCACACCCTCCCTCCTGCCCAGTAGGTCCTTCCCATCCATCCCACTGCCCACAGTGTTATCGTTGTCTTTGCAGGGAGGGCAGGAAGACCCAGAAAGTCAACTGGATTTGTGCAAATGTGTTTTAGGTTTATATCTTCTAAAATGTAAGGCCTTTTGTTGGCAAGGTGTCACAGACCAGGAATATTAGTCTATTGTGCTCTAGCACTGGTCCACAGGTATTGGATGAGAAACGCATACATTTCTCAGCCTGCAGAAATTAAGAAATGTACAATGTTCTTTTCTCTTCTTGGAGCAAAACTTTATAGTTTTTAACAGAGAATTTCAAAGTTCCAGGCGGCGCCTGTGGCTCAAAGGAGTAGGGTACCATCCCCATATGCTGGAGGTGGTGGGTTCAAGCCCATCCCTGGCCAAAACTGCAAAAAAAAAAAAAAAAGAGAGAGAGAATTTCAAAGTCCCTAGGCTAGTCTTTAGAAAGAGGAGAAAAAGGAGTAAATAACAACCTCCCACCTGTGACAGCTGACTTTGGGTGTTAACTTGACAGAATGAAGGGACACTGGCAGAGAATTATTCATCCTTGGCATTTCAGTGGGCACTGAGCTAGTTTCTCTTCTACTGAGAGGGAAACCAAAGCAATTTTGCTTTTAGTAAGAATGAGTAGGCAGCTCCATGTGTGTCTGTGAGGGTGTTTCTAGAGATTAGCATAAGTCCGTGGACTGAGTGGGTGAGACCCATCCTCTATGAGGGCGGGTACTGTCCAATCAGCTGGGGTCCAGACAGAGCAAAAAGGCCGAGGAATAGGTTGGGTGTGGAGACAATTGGCTGTAGTCCCAGCTACCCAGGAGGTTGAGGCAGAAGGCTCACTTGAGCCCAGGAGTTAAGGCCAGCCAGGGCAAGACAATGAGACCCTCTATCTCTGAGAGAAAAAAAAAAAATGGCAGAGGGGATGAATTCTTGCTCTTTCTCTTCCAAAGTCAGGATGCCCTTCTCCTGACCCTGAACATCAGAAAACTAGGTTCTCCAGATAGACATTAGGTTGCTTACAATTTGGGGCTATTATGTATAATGTTATGAACATTTGTGGACACATTTTTATGTAGCTGTGTTTTCAGTTCTCTGCGTTATTTATTTGTGACTTCAAAATCCTAATGCAATTAAACTATTGTTTAAGTGAATTGATGTAGACTGTTACACTCTCTAGGGATGAATTCACATGTGAAAGTAGTTCCATTTTATCACATATACAACATTTAAAATTACTTCACTATGAATTTACTATTTGAACTTCGACCAAAAAAATGGTGGGACTGAAGACTTAAATGTTATGATACATTATTTACAGCCAAATTATAAATACAGAAATAATCACGAATATCTAGAACAGAATTTAGTAAGGACATTAAAAGACTGATACCCTATGACCATGTGGGATTTGTTCCAAAACAAGAATTTATTAATAATAAATTAATATTGACATAGCTATTAATATTTATTAAATTAAATGTTAGTAAATTATTAATAATAATGTATTCCATTTATTAGCTTAAGCTTTTTTTTCTGAGACAGTTTTACTCTGTTGCCCTGGATAAAGTGATATGGTGTCACAGCTCACAGCAACCTCAGTCTCTTGGGCTCAAGACCTCTTGCCTCAGCCTCCTGGATACTTAGGACTACAGATACCCACCACAAAATCTGGGTAATTTTTCTATTTTTTTTATTTTATTTTTTGAGACAGAGTCTCACTATGTTGTTTTTGGTAGAGTGCTATGGCATCACAGCTCACAGCAACCTCAAACTCTTGGGCTTAAGCAATTTCTTTTGCCTCAGCCTCCCAAGTAGCTGGGACTACAGGTGCCTGCCACAACACCCAGCTATTTTCTGTTGCAGTTGTCATTGTTGTTTAGCTGGCCTGGGCCAGGTTCAAACCCACCAACCTCAGTGTATATGGCTGGCACTGTAACCATTCTGCTACGGGCATCGAGCCTGTTTTGTTTTGTTTTGTTTTCTTCAGGGTAACAAAGAGAGATTTCATTTAGGAGGAACAAAGAGATTTAGGTCACTACCAAAGAGAGTTGTAAGTGGGTCCCTTTCCTGAAGGAGAAAAGGTAAGAGAGGTAAAATGTTAAAAGCATTAGAAAGAAAAATGGATAAACATTTTTCCACTTGGGGGGTGGAGGCTTTTTAAAACTATATCACAAAAAAGTCAAGAGGCAAAAAGACTAAGATTGATAATGTTGACTTCTTAAACTTCTGTGTTGCAAACAATCAAGCAAAAAACAAACTCACAACTCATGCTATAAAGAAGGGAGAAAGACGGATGACAAACTGGGAAACATTTTACAATATAATACATAACAAAGGGCAAAAATAAAAATATATTTCACATATATGGGGAAAAGTAAGATAACAAGAGAATATTAACAGGAAATTTATGAAAAGAAGATACCCAAATGACCAGTAAGCATCTGAAATGTCCAACCTTAGGAATCAAAGACCAGTCAACTAATTTCAAAAAGATCATTGAAATATCATTTTTTTGTCCAATTGACAAATATTTTAAAAGTTAATAACATTCAGAGTTGGAGACAGTTTTAGGAAATGGGTACTTTCATGTCCTACTGATGGAATTATAAGTTGGTACACTATTTCTAGAGGATGGTTTTGTTATGTTCACGAGCTCCCCCAAAGACCACACCACCAGACAAGTCGAATTAAAGAAGAGTCCTTTATTGAAGAGCTGGCCAGTGACAGCCTCACTGTCCCAACATGGCGTTTCTGAGAGCAGCCCCGAGTTGTCTAAGGCTCTGACTTTTATGAGGCAAAATATTTCCAGGGGGCAGATAAATGTAGTTATAGAAGGGAAAAACAGCAGTTAGGGGAAATCACAAGAGCAATTAATAATTTTTCTTTGCAAAACAGGTACAATCAGATAGGGAGGAGGACTCCCCATAATCAACATGGTTATAAAAGGCTATAATCATAAGGGCTACATGGTCAGTAAAGGCATTTACAGTTACACTGGGAGGGAAAATGAGGCACTAGTTTTTAGAAGTGATGGAATGTGGCAGAAAGGGAGTGAACAGTAAAATGGAGTCAAACTTGCTCTTTTAACATTTTCATATCATATACAAATAGCATGAAGACCACCTTACAGTTTGACAAAAAATGATCAAAAACTGGGCAGCACCTGTGGCTCAAAGGAGTAGGGCAGTGGCCCCATATGCCGGAGGTGGCGGGTTCAAACCCAGCCCCAGCCAAAAACTGCAAAAAAAAGATCAAAAACTCCTATACAGGAATTAATTCAAAAGAAATAACTGAATAATTGAGAACAGATGGAACCATGAAGCTACTGTGGCATTGTTTATGACAGTAGAAATTCAGAAGCCTAGATATTCGGTGAGTTTCGGGACATGAATTCAGTAGACTGCAGTAGACAAGCAGTCAGTACAACAGTAAAAGAGCTCTGTGTTGACAGGTGTGGGAAGACGTCGGGGACAAATGATCGATAGAAGTATGCTTCAGAACAGCATGTACAGTGAAATTACATTGAAGTAAATCGTAAAAAAAACCACAGAAAAAAGGGCGGTGCCTGTGGCTCAGTGAGTAGGGTGCCAGCCCCACATATCAAGGGTGGCAGGTTCAAACCCATCCCGGCCAAATTGCAATTAAAAAAAAAAGATAGCCGGGCATTGTGGTGGGTGCCTGTGGTCCAAGCTACTTGGGAGGCTGAAGCAAGAGACTCGCCTAAGCCCAAGAGCTGGAGGTTCCTGTGAGCTGTGATGCCACAGCACTCTACTGAGGGTTACAAATTAAGACTCTGTATCTAAAAAAAAAAAAAAAAAACAGAAAAAGAGTGCCTAATCATTTTTTACCCCCCCCCTTTTTTTTTTTTTTGCAGTTTTTAGCCTGGGGCCGGGTTTGAACCCACCTATTCCTTGAGCCAAAGGTGCCGCCCTTTCTACCCTCATTTTATCTGAATAAAAAAACAAAATTGTGTTTGTCTATAAATGTGTATATCTACATGGAGGAATGTCTTGAGGGTATTTACCACACTGATATAGTGGGGTTTTAGAGATGTTTTTTACTTTCTTCTTTATATATTTCTGTCATGTGAGAATTTTCTTTACAATGAGCATGTATCATATTTTAAAAATAGTAAATGTATCACATATAGAAACAGTTTTCATATAGTGACCCTCTTGTGGCTCCTTTCACACGGCAGGGCATGCCTTAGCAGCCTGGCACATACGTGGGAACAATGACCATGTCTGGGCCATTTCTCCTCCCAGACACACTCAGTTCTGAAGAAAAATAGGAAAAGACTTAGTAGCTTAAGGAAACACTGGGAGGTATCTAGTACACTAGAAATAAAGTGGTTCAAAGAGAATACAACTCCACATTCCAAAACGTGGCCTCAAAGACTTCATGTAGCTCCGTGTAACCCTTTAAAAGATTCTACTCCTGAAGAACAGTGGCTCACACCTGTAATCCCAGCACTTTGGGAGGCCAGGGCCAGTGGATTGCTTGAGTTGAGGAGTTCGACACCAGTCTGAGCAAAAGGTGAGACCTCATCTCTACTAACAAGGGTAAAACTAGCTCTGGGTAGGGTGGCTGGTGCCTGTACCCCAGCTACTCAGAGGCTGAGACAAGAGGATCACTTGAGCCCAGGAGTTTGAGGTTGCTGTAAGCTATAATGCACCTGAACTCTAGCCAAGATCACAGAGTGAGAATCCATCTCAAAAAATGAACCAAACAACAACAAAAAAAGAATTCTATCACCAAACCATCATATTTGTATTCAAAAGTGATATTTACTGTGCAAAAACTAAAACCTTAAATTTGCACACATTCTTGTGGCAAAATATAAGAAGGAAATATATCACAAGGCCAGGAAAATGTAGGGATCACAGTGAAATCTGCCTTTTACCCATGGTTAGTTCACTGAAAGATCAACTTACAATTACAGTAGATTAATAAGAGAAAAGTTGGGGCGGCAATGGAGTCCCCATACTGGAGGTGTCGGGTTCAAACCCAGCCCTGTCCAAAAAGTATTTAAAAAAAAAAAAAAGAGAGAGAGAAAAGTTTATTTCTAAATACCACGCACATGAGGGGAACCACAAGAATGGCTATCAAAGTCTCAATGATGGTCAGAGACCTTTATAGATGTCTTTTGGAAGGAAGAGGGGAGAATGTGGACAGTATAAGTGCAGTAAGTGGTTGCTGGGGAGGGGATGTGTAGATGGAGGGAAACAGATTGATTTGTAGATTAACCTGAGAGACAGATAATGTGCTTCAGATGACCTTACAGCCAGGTCTATTAGCATGTGATGAGGAGGTCCACAGCCCCTCTGATTCTCAATCAGGTTATTCAGGTTTTATGCAGATAGAGGAAAGGCCTCTTCCAATGCTTTCTGATTGTGAATGGCCTTTAATTCAAAATATTCTTTATACCAAGGAGTCATATTTTGGGGTAAAATTTCCTTAGCTCCTTCATTCCCCTTGTCTGGAACTTCCCTAGAAATTTCACACTTTAAGAGCTGAGTTGGTAACCATGGAGAGAGAGAGCAGGTTAGTAATCTAGTAATAAGATGCTTGAAAAGAGATATAAGAACATAAATTAGGATGAGAATGAATAAGCAGAAAAGAACAGATCTGAACACATTGCCCCATGCCCCATTAAACCTGTCTCTTATTCCTGGGAATAGCTTTGATAATTCGATGAAGGATATTTATTTTGTCCTTTAAGAGATATATACTTGTCCTGACTGGTTTATATAAAAAATGATATTTTTCCTCAATAGCAACACAAGCTTCTCCTTGTTGAGCTGTCAAAGTGTTCAGGATGCAGCAATTTTGAAGAACAGCAGATGCTAGGCTGGTAACCTCTGCTTGAAGTGTTCTCAGTGCCTGTGCGGTGATGTTGAGCTCTTGTTCTATTACCACGGAGAGATTTGTGATAGCTCTTTCAATTTCATAAGTTCCAAATGTTGGAAAAAGAATCCAGACCATTGAAAAGAACTTTGAATCATGACATACAAGGGGATTTCCTACAATGTCACATTTTATATGTTTATAAGGTACAGTACAACCTCATGAACAAAAGAGCCCAGGTTTGCATTTGAATGGCATTTAAAGTGGAGTACTTGGTAACAGAGGGTGTCAGATAACCAAGTCCATGGGGTCCTGACTATTTGGGAGGGAACCATTCATAGGTATGTATGTATGTACAAGATAAAAAGACCAGTGTTGTTTATAGACAGAGTCTGTTTAGAGCCTGTGACCTTCCAGCCTGGACTTTGCTGTGTCTTCTCTTCACTGGCACATTCATGTATCCAGTTGTCATGTATCCCTGTCAATTTGTATGAACAGAACAGGGTGAGGAATATTTGATATAAAAAGCCTTTCGTCCGAGTCTTTGGCACTTATATGGCTTGATGCTGTTGCCTAACCAAGTCAGTCCAGACTTCTGTCTACCCAAATGTAATGGTTAACGCCTGGTAGTTTAACAGGAGAGAGAGTGAACTATTCCAAATTGCACAGGCCTGGCCTGTGGGCTGTTCATAACATATGGTGATTTTGACACGTATTGTCAATATGAAGGTTAGTGCCAGCACCATCTATGATCTTTCTGAGAGGTGCAAGAATGCCATTTGTGGAATAAAACTGTAGAAATTGAACACAATAGTGTTCCAGGGTATCACCCAGAAAAGATCTGGCATCATTCTGATTTTCTTTTTTTTTTTTTTTTGAGATAGAGCCTTAAGCTGTCACCCTGGATAGAGTGCCATGGCATCACAGCTCATAGCAACCTCCAATTCCTGGGCTCAAGCGAGTCTCCTGCCTCAGCCTCCCAAGTAGCTGGGACTACAGGCGCCCGCCACAACGCCTGGCCATTTTTTTGGTTGCAGCCGTCATTGTTGTTCAGCAGGCATGGGCTGGATTCAAACCCGCCAACTCAGGTGTATGTGGCTGGCGCCTTAGCCCGCTGAGCCACAGGCGCCGAGCCCATCATTCTGATTTTCAATGCAGAGAGGAAAATTCTTTCCTAGTGACTTTATCTAAGCAAGGACAGTTCTTGAGTTTTCGTTGAAGTTTTCTAAATCCAGTTGTTTGTCCATCAGTTAAAGCCGTATATTGCTTCTTCTCTGGCTGTGCAAATGTTACTGAGGACAAACAGCTGAACTTTGATCTTGTAAGTAAAACCAATAAGCTTTAACCAAGATTATTATGTAATTAAAGATGCAAGAAGTATTGTAAGAGGTGGAGAATAGTTTTTACAAGATCCACAAAAATTATGAACAAGATGTAACTTATAATTTTGTTCAGTAATATTTTCTAGCGTCTAAGCTTTTCAATTGACCATTTATATATAAACATTTAAAAGTCTCATGTACCTCTATAGAATAGAGGAAAGCAAAATTGTGTATTGAAGGGAAAATAACTAATGAACAGTATGAGTTATAACTATTAAACCAGAACATGTTCATTCATTCCCAGAATTGAACATAAGGCTGCTGAGATGAAAATATAGAATTTTAATCATTAGACTATGAAATAAACTGGCCCATCATTATTCTTACAGGGTCAGTGTTCAAAAGTTGTTTTTTTTTTAATCAGTTTTTGTTTGTTTATTGGTTTGTTTGTGACAGAGTCTCTTTGTTGCCCCTGGTAGAGTGCCATAGCAACCTCAAACTCTTGGGTTCAGGTGATTCTCTTGCCTCAGCTTCCCAGGTAGCTGGGACTACAGGTGCCTGCCACAGAGCCTGTCTATTTTTTAGAGACAGAGCCTCCCTCTTGCTCAGATTGGTCTCAAACTCGTGAGCTCAGGCAATGCACACCTCAGCCTCCCAAGTGCTGGGATTACAGGTGTGAACCATCATGTCTAGCCCAGTTATTTGCTTTTACTTTTCTCAAGAGAATATTTAGGGCTAGCCATAACATTATATATTTTCTTTTAAATTTAATTTCTATATTAATATAAAGTAATTATTTCAAATAAGAGATCTTTAAAAGTTTTAAGAAAATTTAGAAGTCTTTTAATTTAAAAGATCCATTTTGGGCCATTAATTGCAATGGTATATTTATTCCAAAAGTGACTCAATCCAATCCCTCTTTTTAAAGCTTGGGTGATAATTTTCCAGAATTAATCTCAAGAGGACACAAAGAAGGCCCAATGCCTCTTCATAGAAAAGGCCATTTCCAAGATTCCCAAAAATTCACTTTCAGAAATAGACGTATGATAGAATAGACAATGACAAAACACTTACTCCTCAGAGCTTGACCTATCAGTCCACAGAGTGCTCAGCTTAGAATCGCACATGTCTCAGATTCCCAGTCTTTCCATACCATCCACCTGAGGTGTTTCGGACAAATCAGCTCCCCACCCCCCACAGAGGAGTCAAATCAAGCTCAGTCACAAAGTCAAGCTCGGAGACATAAAACAGAACAAGAGGGAAACCTCATACGGTTTTTGTTGCAGGAATCCCCAACAAAGTTTGTGTAGCTGGCTAGTAGGCAGGGCTGGTTTGAACACCAGGCTGGTGGGGAACTGGGCCCGAGTTCTGCTCTATGGTCACCCTCTTTAGACAAAATGACACAGAAAGACAAGCAACAAAACAAGAACAAACAATAACAATGACAGTGATTAGAATCTATTTCTGAGAGGAGATGGAATCAAACAATATGAACATTCATACACCACAATGTACCTAAAAAAATATCAATACCAGAGTCACTTACAAGACTAGTCACCAATAAAAACATTTCTCTAATCAATCTTAAATATGGAAAAGACAAATATCTATTACCATCTGCTTAACTGGAGTCCACACAGAGGAAAACTGGAAGTCCAACTGATAAGTATATTATCTTACCACCTGGCAGCTGAATAGAGTTCCAGTTTTCCTGGTGTGGCTTTTGGGAGAGCCAAGTGGCTTTGAGGTCCTGCCAACTATTCAAACTGTAGGGAACACAGAGAAACCTGTGTTGGTTGGTTCACTGAAAGATCAACTCACATTATGATAGCTTAATAAGAGAAAAGTGTTTTTCTACATACCACGTGCATGGGGGGAATCACAAGAATGATTACCGAAATCTCAGTGATGGTCAGAGAACTTTATAGATGCCTTTTGGAAGGGAGGGGGGAGAATGTGGAAAGAATAGGTGCAGAAAGTGGTTGCTGGGAGAGGGTGTAGATGGGTGGAAACAGATTGATTTGTAGATTAACTTGAGAGATAGGTATTGTGCTTCAAATGACCATGGGGCAAGGCCTATTAGCATGTCATGAGGAAGTTAGCAGCCCCTTTTGATTCTCAGTTGGATTGTATGTAGATAAAGAAAGTCCTCTTCCAATGTGTCTTAATCATGAATGGCCTTTAATTCAAAATATTCTTTATGCCCAGTAGTCAAATTTGGGGGTGAAATTTTCTTGGCTCCTTCAAAAGGCATCATTGACTCCCATTAAAGAAACTTAACATTTGCAGTCAGAGGCCAAAAGATAGTATCATGGCAAGACCAGGCACACTGTACATCCTTGCCAGGAACATATTTCTGGCAAAGAAGTAAGGATTAGTAATTAAACTATCAAATCTATTTCAAGGGGGTATTATATTCCAGAGGAATAGAACAGATCTAGAAATTAGATTCAATCTCTTTCTTGATGTGAAGCATTTCTGAACACCAATAACTATTAGGTAAGATTGCCATAATATCGAGATATTTGCTACATATAATTTTTATTTATTTTCGCATAAATTGTTACATATACTTATTTAGCAGTTATTTTTGCCAATGGGCATTGTCTAAAAAAATTTTGTCTTAAATAAGTTTCCTTGAAACTCTATATATTTAATCAAATTTCATATTCTAGGCTCGGCGCCTGTGGCTCAACGGGCTAAGGCCCCAGCTACGTACACCTGAGCTGGAGGGTTCGAATACAGCCTGTGCCCTCCAAACAACAATGACGGCTGCAACCAAAAAATGGCCCAGCATTGTGGTGGGTGCCTGTAGTCCCAGTTACTTGGGAGGCGGAGGCAAGAGACTCGCTTGAGCCCAGGAATTGGAGATTGCTGTGAGCTGTGATGTCACAGCACTCTATCCAGGGTGACAGCTTGAGGCTCTGTCTCAAAAAAAAAAATTTTTTCATATTCTATTCAAACACCAGTGAGATAATTTAGACCTTGCCACCTCGAATTCTACCTCCAGTTCCAGCTCTGTTACACTGTTTAGCTTGGATATGCTTTTTTTTTTGAAACAGTCTCACTATGTTGCCCTTGGTAGAGTGCAGTGGCATCATAGCTCACAGCAACCTCAAACACCTGGGCTCAAGCAATTCTCTTTCCTCAGCCTCCCAAGTAGCTGGGACTACAGGCACCTGCCACAATGCCTGGCTATTTTTGTGTTGCAGTTGTCATTGTTTAGCAGGCCTGGGCCAGGTTCAAACCCACCAGTCTTGGTGTATGTGGTCGGTGCCCTGCCCACTGAGCTACAGGCACCGCCCTGGACACACTTCTTCATTTCTAGATTTGGTCAGAATTTTTATTTTATTTTATTTATTTATTTATTTATTTTTTGCAGTTTTTGGCTGGGGCTGGGTTTGAACCCACCACCTCTGGCATATGGGGCTGGTGCCCTACTCCTTTGAGCCACAGGCGCCATCCTTTGTTTTATTTTTAAATATTTATGCTATTTTTATTTTAATAGGATTTCTTTAGATACAATGTTTCAAATTAACATTCTATTTTACAAAGGAATTTTTTTTTTAATTTCAGAATTTAGGGTGTTCATGTTTTGTTTACATAGTTTATATGGATTGAGTCAATGTTATATACTCTGTAAACATCTCCAATCATTAGAGAAATACAAATCAAACCCACAACAAGATATCACCTAACTCCAATGAGAATGCCTCATATTAAAAACTCTCAAATAACAGAGGTTGGTGTGGATGCAGTGAAAGGAACTTTTATATACTGCTGGTGGGACTGCAAACTAGTGCAACCTCTGTGGAAAATCATATGGAGACACCTCAAAGAACGTAAAGCAGACCTACCATTTGATCCAGAAATCTCGCTACTGGGTACATACCCAAAGGAAAAAAGAAAGGCCATTCTGTAAAATGGACATCTGTACTCAAATGTTTATAGCGGCACAATTCACAACCTCAAAGGTGAGGAAATAACCCAGTGTTCATCAGTATATGAAGAGGTTAATAAAATATGGTACATGCATTCTATGGAGTACTACTCAGCCATTAAAAAAAACTTGGCAAAATCTAGTATCTTTTGTGATAACCTGGAGGGAACCAGAATTCTTTCTTCTAAGTGAAACATCACAAAAATGGAGAAACAAACACATGTACTCAATACCAGATTGTAACTGATCACCCAACCGTTAAGTGCACATATTGAAGTAAATCTTAATGAAAATCAAGCTGGGAAAGAGGGGAAGAGGGGCAGGTAAATTCATGTCTATTTGGTACAGTGTGTACTATTTGGCCAGCACAATTTAAAAGGGGAGAGAGAGAAAATTGCTGGGCTCCACAGGGGGGCAGTAAGGGTTAATGAAATAACATGAGCAATCTATTTTGAGCAGAAGGGAAAAATGCTATGAATATATGGTGACTCCTAGCACCCTGTCACCATCACTGCAGGAAGTAAACAGGCATGACACAGATAGAAGTACAAGCTTGCAAAAAGTGGGCTAACCATAAGTGCAGGGTAGCCCCCAACGTCCGCAGTAGCTATTTATTGAGATGGTACATGACCAGTGAGGGGAGTATTAGATAATGACTGCCTACTGAAGGAGTGCTACAGGCTGGGGCTCTCTCTCCAGACTCCAGATGATGTTTAAGCTTTAACTCCTGCAGATGAGTTGTCCCAGGGTCCGGGCTCTCCTGTGTCTCCTACATTTCCCCCCCACTTATGTATTCAAAGAGATTTCTGGACAGGCAAGAGAGAAAATTTGTCGTTGATTACTTCAGCCATTCTCCTCATCAAGGAGCTCTCTGTCCCGTCCCGCGGGACGCGGTTATTCGTGGGGACGAGGGGGACCGAGCCTGAAAGAGAATGGGCGAGAAAGAGAGAACGAGACCAAGCAGGTTTCTTGTCAAGGTCTGTTTAATGGCGGCGGGAAGCCAGTTTTTAAA
>CAUYON010032276.1:0-14939 GCA_963573935.1 Arctocebus calabarensis
GTGGTAAGACAGAATTGATTTACAGAAAAGAATACAGAAAACAGAAAACACTAAAGCTCCTGGTAGAGGGAGAGAACTCGAATGGGGAGAGAGAAGCTCTCTCCATTTCTCTCCCGGTCTTTCCCCGTCTCCTCGTTTAGGCCTTTAGTCTCAGGGTATATATAGGTGTATGGGTTCCTTGGCCAGGAAACAAATGAACACAGACCCTTCCGCCAGGGGCAAGGTGAACGAATGTATCAATGAATGGATATAGTCCATTCATGGAATTGAGGCCTAGGAAATTCACATGATATTGGCCTAGGCATAGGAAATGGGGGTTCTACATTTAGTCCTAAGAGTAAAGTGAAGGAGACATCAAGGCACAGGTGTCTCCTCGGCAGTTGTCCAGCCTTTTTGGCTATTGGAGCCTCCGGTGGGGGTTGGAGGTTCCCCTTCTTGCCTATCATCCAGCCAGCAGGCTCTTCAGCTGGCTGCCGCAGCACCGACACCGCCAAGGAGGAGGCGGCAGGTCGGCCAGCTCCTTGGCGAATGTCCTGCATCAATTCTCCCTCTCCGAGTAGAAACCCCAACTGCTGTTAGGGAAAAGGGGCGAAGACTCGATCTAACTGCTTGTCAAACTGGTTAACATAGCTTTCAAGGCATTTTCTTCGTTATTGTATTAAGACATTTATATTCTACATTTGGAAAGTTTCACCCGTACCCTTCTAAGATGCATCACAGGTGTGATCCCACTGATTACCCTCCCTCCATCCATCCTCTCCCCTCCCCTTCCCTCCCCTCCCTTGCTTCTTTCCCCCATATCCTTGTGCTATACTTGGATTATAGCCTTCTAAGCTATAGATTAGTTTCATAGTAGGGCTGAGTACATTGGATACTTTTTCTTCCATTCTTGAGATACTTTGCTAAGAAGAATATGTTCCAGCTCCATCCATGTAAACATGAAATAGGTAAATTGTGGTATATGTATACCATGGAATATTGTACAGCCTTAAAGAAAGATGGAGACTTTACCTTTTTACCTTATTTCTTAAAATTAACTATAATTTTCTTTAATATACATTGCTTAAAATATGTATTTTTAAATGCAAATTATGGCATGAAAAGTCTGCTTCATTCCTCACCATTTGATAAAATCTCTGTAAGTAAAAACTTAGTTCACTTCATTTATAATATAAAACCACTTTTTATATTTTATATTTATTTATTTATCAACTTTCTAAAAAGAAGAAACAGTTTTACATACTGATTTTTTTTACAACACAGATCAACCTAGATCTGAGATATAACATAATTAAGTGTTTCAAATAGATTTAATGTTTTGGTCTGAGACCAAATACTACTATTTACAGTAGTATATAGTACATTTACTATATACTACTATTGGTAACTAGTAAAACATTTAGAAAGAAACAGTATGTTTTGGAAATATACTAGTCATAAATGAATAAAGCTCACTCTTGACCCTCTCAAAGTTTGCTGCACTGTCATAGGGAATTTGTAATATCCCCACAGGTACAGTGCACACTATCTGGGTAAGGGACACACTTGGACCTTTGATTCAAACTGTACAGATGCAATTCATGTAACCAAAACATTTTTACCTCTATAATATTATGAAATAAAAAGAATCTGATTCCTTTAAGCTACATAGATATAAGCAAATATTCTGTTTATGTTATGATTTAGTTTACCCATGTTGTTTTGGTGTGATTACCGTAAAAGTAAGTTACTAATGTACGCAGTAATTCAGAGAGCTTAGACAATTCTAATTAAAGTTTATAACTGCATATTATGAAACAAAATATGCCCATATGGGCTGCCCATATGGGCTCCCAATATCTGATGGATTCATGATCACATGCTTGCAAGTTGATGGATATAAGAGTTGTACACAGACCAATGAACTATTTGGGAGGACTTAGCAATTGAAATCATGAATTAAAAGAGCAAACATTTCTGAGATCTTCAAAACAGTTGTGACCTAACAGTCTAGCCTGGTGGGTATGATGTGTATCAGGTGATACCCCATCTTATGATTTCCAGTTCAGTTCACTGGATCCCTTTGGCTTCAAGTTTAACTTAACCCTATATTAGGTAATCAGAATCCTCAGAATATTAGCACAAACTATCTACAAGTATATAAACTGCCCTGCCTTGCCAACCATTCTAAAAATGCTGTTCACAGTCCTAAAATTTTATTTTAATAAAATACCATAATTTGGCAGAAAAAATTTCAGAGTGTTCAGATTAAATTCTGAAACTGTATTGTTTACTAATGACCTATATGAGCTTGGACACATAGTTTTACCTCCAGGGTCATCTGTGTTCTCATTTGAAAAATTTAACTGTTAAAGGCATTAAGTGGCTTACGCCAAAAATCTCCTAAAAGTGACTAAGGTAGTGCCTGGAACGAAGCCTCCACACCCTTCCTTCTGCTTCTGTCCTTCCCTTTCTGTTCCCTTGTGGTTATCTCAGGCCATCATTTCTGTCCTTACACTGGCTGATCAAAGTGTACTAGGCTTGTCTTTGCAACTGGAGATGGAAACAGACACCGAGCTAAATAAGACTCTTTCACTATGCTTCATCCTTGGCAGATCCATTTAAATTGTTGGTTTCATCACATAATCATTATAGTCAATGAGTTGTCTAACACACTAAAGCAAAGTTAGATGACTGTTGGCTCAGAACAGTCTGGCCCACTAAATGATGACAGGCCATGATAGAATTTCACATTGTATTTGTGAAATAACATTTCTAGCAAAATTATACACTCATGAGGTATAAATAGAAATAACTCTAAACCAAAATTCTATACCAGGTAAGATAATGCTTTTGATGCACTGAAGCACAATGCTTGACAAATAAAAACATTCTTAAAATGTCAAAGATAATTATGATTATTAAGTGTCCTATATCTTATCAGGATGAGCTAACCTATGTCAAGCCAATTCTTAAATTTCAGTATTTTCTAGATGTTAGATAAAACACAGAAAAGTTGTAGTTCCAAATCAATGTTGGATATAGCACCATTGTTAAATTATGTCACACTTGAAATTGTTTATTCATAGTAATTTAGCATTCTCAATTTTTAGTGTGACTTGAAATCAAGGTATGAAAGACAGAAAACATGCTCCTGTTCATCTTTATAACAAAAGTATTGTGTTCTAAGGGTTTTTTGCCCCCTTTTAAAAAGATTTTATAGCTCCTCACCATTTTCTAGACATCTAGAGAAAATAAGAAATAGTGAATGCTTTGGCATGTCCAGACACCAGTCTAAGAGAAAGTCTGGCACATTATGGTAACCATGCTTTTATTATAAAACATTTATTTGTGTGTTTTTTTTGTTTTTGGCATGTTATAATTATTTTAATGTGTATTTCTTTTATTAGTGAGATTAGGCATACTTTCACATTTTATATCTTTTTTTACTTTTTTTTTATTGAATCATAGCTGTGTAAATGTCATGAATGGTAGAGCAGGAAGTCTTTGATAGAGTAAATTGGTTATCAAATTACAAAGAATTTGCCATTTGAAGTAGGAAGAGCACAAAATAGGTTTGAAACAAATTATGCAGGACTGGTCTTTAGAAAAAGGGACCAAGATAAGTCTTTATAAAAGACATTAACAGTTTTGTGTTTAGGACATTAACTCTCACACCAACATGGTGGATTAACTGGAAAACACTTTGAGATTTGGGACTTACGGTTTTATCTTAGACATTTAAAGAGCTTGGGAGTCATCAGCCCTATCCTGACAATAAGAAAACGGAACAAATAAAAAAAAATGACTTTTCTTGGACCCATCAGGTAATCGAGGTCATAGGATAAGTGGCCACCCCCAAATCTGGAGACAGGCAAACGCAGAGACTCACAGCCGACCAACCAGCATTAGCTTACTTGGCATGGAAAAGGCCCCAAGGAGCCTAAAACATTTAAAAAGCAATTTTCATGAACTGCTGGAAATGTTGAACAGCTTGAGAGGGAGAAATTCCTGGGGATATGTTTTAATGATTCCCTCACACTTTCATGGAATTTACTTTCAAACAATTCAACAGGTGCTCACAGTGCAATGCCACAAAAAACTTCAGTTTGTTTTAGGTAGGAAAAGGGAATAACAGTGATTTTTAAATAGGTCCAGAGTTTTTTTTTTTTTTTTTTGATAGGGAGCTAATATACCCATCGCAAAGTATTTACCAGAGCCTTATCCAACCTGGAAGATGGACAGTCATCCAACTCCAGCCCTTTCTAGCCTTTCTTAAACAGCTTAACGTAAGAGGGAAACTAAGAAATTGTCAAGGTCAAAATTCATGAGCATGGGCCCTTGAGAGTCTGAGATTAAATACTAAGATTGTAGACTATGCTCCACTCCCTTCATACCTTACCATCACACTAACAGGGTTCCAGCATAATAGCAGAGTTATGGCTACAGGAATTACAAGTTATAGACTAGTTAAAAAAGGAGTTCTTAGGAAAATGCAAAGACTAGGGGTAGAAAATGGGAGATAAGAACACTAAAAGGAATTGTAGTCCCTGGCAGGTACAACTATAACAAATATTAAACATCGCCAAACCTCTAGCCATATTAACATAAAGCCTCACACAGAAGCCTATTTACCTCCATTCCCAGACCTGATACATCACATCTGGCTTTCAACAAAAAATTAAAGTCATGCTTAAAGGCAAGAAAGAACATAATTAGGAAAGAAAAACTAAGCACTAGAACCACACTCAGATGTGACACAGATGTTGGGATTATCAGATAGAGAATTAAAAACAATGATTATAAATATGTTAAATAGGCTCTAATAGGTGAAGCAAACAACATGTAAGAAATAGGAGAAACGTAATTGCAGAGATAAAGCTTCCAGAATGAATTAACAGCAAATGCCAAAAGTCAAATCACTGAAAACAGAAATACTGTCTTTTATGGGCTCATTCGTAGTAAGACACTGCTGGAAAAGAATCAGGAACTTAAATCAATAAAAGTTTCCAGATAGTAAATAAAAAGAGAAAAAACAAAGGATTAATCATAACTGAATGGTCAACATTACCACAAGGAAAAAAATAGAAAAATAGCAAAAGAAATATTTGAAGTGATAATAGCTTAGCATTTAAAAAAATTCTTTGTAGGTGTAAGAAATTTGGAGAATACTAAGTAACACCAATAAAAACCTTCTATACCCTGGCATGTGGTATTCAAACTGCAGAGAACCAAAGATAAAATCTTGTAGAAAGCCTCAGGCAAAACACCTTACCTTTAGAGAAACAAGGATGAGAAAGACCTTGGAATTCTTATCAGAAACCATTCAAGCAAGGAAAAAAAAACTGAATTGAAATACTAAAAGTGTTGTCAAAACTTCAACCTAGCATTCTAAATCCAGTGAAATTATCTTCAAAAGGAAAAGATAAATGAACACTTTCTCAGACCAGAAAGAACTGAGAGAATTTATGGTCACTAGCCCCAACCCATAAAAACATGTTACAAGAAGTTCTTGAAGGAAGGAAAAATATGACATGTGTTCAGATAGACAAAATGAGACTCTGTTTTCTTTTTTCGGTTTTTGGCCGGGGCTGGGTTTGAACCCACCATCTCTGGCATATGGGACCGGTGCCCTACTCCTTTGAGCTACAGGCACTGCCCAAGAATCTCTCTGTTTTAAGAGACCTACACTACGTGTGAAGCTGAACAGAGTCACGTGGTAATTGACTTGATAACTGAAATATGTATTGTAAACTCCAGAAGTAATACCTTAAAAAAAAATGTATAATTAATCTATTAAGAGAGGAGATGAAATAAATGATATAAAATCTGATTAAAAGTAGAGCTACCAGAAACAGGAGGAAATAAAACAAAAAATAAACTCAACTGAGAGTAAACAGTTAAATGCCTGGTAAATACTCATTCAGTTCTATCAGTCATCACTTCAAATATGAATCACCGGAATATACCAATTAAAATCCAAAGTTTGTCAGAGCGGATAGCAACAAATCAAATGATATGTTAAGAGAAACCTACATAAAAGTAAATACAAAAGAATGGAGAAAGATTTATCTTGCTAACAATCAAGTAAAGGTGGCGTAGTTATATTAATTTCAAACAAAGCTGTAGTCAAGACAAGAAAACTCATGAAGGCTAAAAATCAATATTACATACTGGGAAATGAATCAAGATCTTAAGAAGACAAAAAAGTCTTAATATTTAAACACCTACCCACAAAGTAACAAAATACATGAAACAAAATTGACAGAACAAAAAGGAAATGTAAACAAATCCATTATTATAATTAAAGATTTCCATGCTCCTTTTCAGTAATTGATAGATTGAGCAGAATGAGGTCAGCAAGATACTATTGAACTGAACAGCGGCATCAACTTGATCTGATGACGCTAATAGAAAATTCCCACCAACAACAAGCTTGACATCAAGCTCATAAGATGTGTCCAGTGAGCTGAACCACTGGGCCAAAACACACCTCAACAAGTGTGAAGGATCGTAACCATATAATGTATGTCCTTGAATCACAATGGAATTGAATGAGACAACATCCGAAAGAGAGCTAGAAAATCCCAACATATTTGGAGATTAAAGATATGAATCAAGATAATTATCAAGACCTTCCAAAAAATACTTTGATCTAAATTAAAATGAAAAGAAAACACAAATGTGTGGGATGAAGCAGAAGTAATGCTTGTAAGGCCAATTATAGTATTAAAGGCAAGTCAGACAAGTGTGTGAACCCATCTTAGAAAAGATGCTGCTTACCTCATTGCTGATATCACTACAGCCACTTTCCAAGTGCTCCCCTGGGCCATCTGGTGACTGTAGTGATATTCACCAATGAGGTAGGTAGCACTTTTCCTAGAGTGAATTCACAACTCAATTATCAGACCTTGGTAGGATGACAACTCTGTCGATCATTCCAGAAAGAATTCCAAACCGCTTTGCAGGGTGGACTGGGCGCTGGTGTTGGTGCACAGCTTCTAAAGGGGAGTCCTTGAAGGCAACCATAGTGATATTCAGCAGAGAGGAATGTAACACTCTTTCTCGGATGAGTTTGAAAACTTAGTTGTCAAATTTCATATATACTTGGGCAGCACCTATGGCTCAAAGGAGTAGGGTGCTGGCCCCATATGCCAGAGTTGGTGGTTCAAACCCAACCCTGGCCAAAAACTTTAAAAAAAAAATTCATATATACTTATATAATTCATATAATTATAATTGCTTGATTTTGAAGTTTTAATTTCATTTATGAAAAACATTTTGCTTTAAAATATCACCTGTGCTCTCCAATACAGATGTACAGATAATATCTTAGATAATTATTTATCTAATTGAGCATATGTGACAGTTTTCAATAAGCAAATTTACATGGATTTTTATGGGTTTATTTTAGTGTTATTTAGTTTAAGAACTTCAGAGGAACTGTAAAACCTGTCCTTATTTGCAAAAATCTCAGAAATTTCTCCCTGATTATAACCTTAATAAAAATAAGGAAAGAAATGGTTAAAATAGAAGTTGTTTGGGGTGAACAGCAATGAATAAATACAGCATTACGCTTTCGACAATCTGAGTCTGATATTCTTTTTATTTATCAAAAGATTTTAGCAACAAATTGTGTATTCTCCAAACTGTCCATTCACTGAGCATTTTTAGAAGCACCTCTTTGTTTGAAAGCCAGAGAAGTGGATGAATAAGGCACCGCTCTCAACAAAAGGTAACTCATCATATAGTAGGAAGAGCCACATATAAAACCTTTTGTATGATATGCTGAGTGCCATAACAGCAATGAAAAAAAAGATCAGCCTCAGAGAATACAGGATATTTAATCCTGATGTTGTGTTTATTATATAGGCATATATTTTTTGTCGTCGTGTGTGTGCTTAAGTAGAGAACTTGGTATGAATGTTTTCCTGAATGGATAGACTTGAAATGAGCTCTGACGGGTAAGTTAACTTTCTTCAAGGTCACATGAGCCTGCAGTCCCCGCTGGGGCTACCAGGAAGGCAGAGGCAGGAGGATTGTTTGTGCTCAGAAATTCAAGACTAGCCTGGGCAACATAACAGGATCTTTCCTCTAAAAAAGAAAAAAATATATATAATTATATGTCAGATACTAATGGATAATGAAAGAGCAAGAGTATAAAGGAATGTATAAGATAACAATGCTTAGAAAATGTTGGTAATTCTTAGGACTAGAATGCAGACGGGTCACAGGGAGGAGTTAAAGATGAGGTCCTGAGCACATTTTGGGGTCAGATCTTGGAAATCCTTTAATAGCACAGTCAGGAAATGTTTACAGTCTTACAGAGGCTGGGTGCAGTGTAATCCTAACGCTCTGAGAGGCAGAAGCTGGTGGATCTCTGAGTTCAAAAGCAGGAACCAGTCTTTATAAAAATAGAAAACTTAGCCAGGCATTGTGGCAGAGACCAGTAGTCCTAGCTACTCAGGAGGCTGAGCCAGGAGGATTGCTTAAACCCAGGAGTTTGAGGTTGCTTTGAGTTAGATTGATACCACAGAAGCCAGGAGCAATACAGTGAGACTCTGTCTCAAAAAAATAAGTAAATAGGCTGTAATGCCTGAGCGAGCTTCAGCCATAAATCATTCCGTCTGTGGTGCTAATCTCTGCGTCATCGATCAGAGGGGCTCGGTGGCAGCAACACTTTACAGTTAGGTTAGAACATGTAACTAGTTATGGCCAATGGGTTTTAACATAAGTGACAAGAATAATTTTGGGCCAAAATATGAGAACAGTACGAGCTTTTCATGTACTATCTTCCTCATCTTGCTCATCAAGTTAAAAGTGCAGTAAGATGGAATCAGATCAGGTCCCTGAGCCTTTGTTTAAAGGGAGCTGTCCTGGAGAAATGGAAACATCTGCTCTGCATGAGGAAGAAATATATTTTTGTGTGTGAAGCCTCTGAGATTCCTAGGTTTGTTTGTTACTGAAGTCATACTTAATTTATTCTGCCTAAGACCTTTTCCCTCCAAATGGGGTATCATACTTAATATTATTCTTCAGTGAACAAATGTAGTATACAAGGTCGGACAAGTAAGTTCTTACACTCACCTCTAGATAAAGTGTTACCTAATTGCTGAATGTCATGATGATCATCTTAGAAGTACTCCTTGTTGGAAGATACGCACCAATGCCAGTCCCTAGTCCACCCTTCAAAGCAATTTCAGAACTTTTTTTCAGGAATGGTTATCAGAGCTGTATATATGAGGTTCATGAATTCATCCTAGAAAGGGTGCTACACACCTCACTGCTGAATATCGCTATGGTCCCCAGATGGTCAAGGGGAGTACATTGAAGGGGATCATGGTCATACTTGATCATATCATCATCATCATATATATATGTGTGTGTGTGTGTATAATCCCTAACACTAGTCTCAATAAATCACAATTATTTGGAGGCTAGGGAATGTTTAATGTGTGTGTATATACATACATGTATGCACACACACAAACACATATGTGTGTGTGTGTATATATATATATATAGTTTGTCTTGGAGCCTTAAATGATTCTGTCTAAAATATTCTTTCCCTAGAAATCCACTTGGCTAGCTCCCTTATCTTCTTTAACTCCTTACTGAAGTCCTACATTCTCAATGAAATCTATACTGACTATCCTTGTCAATACTACCACGTGCCCTTCCATACATACACACTCCAAATCCCTCTTATCTTACTGTATTTTAATTTTTTCATAGTAAAATTTACCTTTTCATATTCTATATCTTTTACTTACATATTATACATATTTATAATAAATAAGATATTTATATCATATCCATCTCTGACCCGATTGTAAATTCCATTGAGAGTAAAGATTTTCATCTGTTTTGTTCATGCTAAAAAAAAAAAAAGTATCTAGAAGCTAGTAGGGATTCTCTGAATGCTCATTGAATGAAAAATATTTACATAGAGAACAAGATCTTGCTGAGCGGGGTAGCCTGTAATTCTAGCACTCTGGGAGGCTGTGGTGGGTGGAATGCTTGAGGTCATGAGTTTGAGACCAGCCAGAGCAAAAGTGAGACCGTGTCTCTACTAAACATAAAAAAACTGAGGCAAGAGGATCACTTGAGCCTGCATTGGAAGTTGAGGAGAACTATGATGCTACCATAGCACTGTACCCAGGGCAACAGCTTGAGTCTCTGTCTCAAAAGAGAGAGAAAGAGAGAGAGAGAGAGAGAGAGAGAGAACAAGATATGATGATCTTGAGAAATACAAAAGTCCACAAGATGCTATTTTGTACCTGGCCTTGATAAACTTAAAATCTTGTAGGAGAAAGTATTGAAGTGCAAACATTGCAACAATGCTGCCTATAAAGTGTGGCACGTGTAGGAGATGACAAGATTATTCCCACGTGTGTGTGTGTGTGTGTGTGTGTGTGTGTGTGTGTGTGTTTGTGTGTTTAAACCCTGCAAAGTTCTGGAAGTAGTTCCCCTCTTAAATTTGTCCTAATCTCTCTTGACTTATCTATTTTATAGATTCAGGCCACAAAAAATAAAAAAATAAAAATAAATAAGTAAATAAACAAATAAAATAATACAATCTTACAGTGAGTCACCAGTTATACTTCCTTTGCTTAAAAAGATTGCTGATTGGCTGTGAGTTTCCAGTCAATTTAAATACTCAACATCTTTTAGGAAAAGTAATCTTTGCCCTTTTGCTATATTATAACAGTTCTTACCTCAGTTATCATACCTAGCCTTTTTTAAAAGATTTTCTCTTTATAGATGGGGCTCTGTCCATTAGTCTCTGAACCTCTTAGGGGCAATAATATTCTAAGTGTTTTATTTTTGTTTTCCTAGTACATTGCCACAATTTCTGCCACACATGTAGCAGAAATGTTTCTGTGGCAGTATGTTTAGAAAGAATGAATTAGGGTTTGGTTGATACATAGCAAATAATGATTGAGTACACACATATGGTTGACCTGATACCATTCCAATGACTCTCATTGTTCAAAGAACAAGAGTGGTGGTGACTGCCGCCTGAGATTCTGACTTGCGTCAGACAGGATCAGGTAAGATGGCAGAGGAGCCACCGCGTACTCAACTCTCTCACCTACAGTGTATGAATAGTAATGGTTTTATCTATGGGGACATGAGAAATGCATCATGAAAAGATGCAGGCCTTCTTTGATGTTTACACACACAGACTAGAGTGAACTGCTAGTTTATGTTTGATAAATGAATGACAGGGAGAATAAACAAATGGCTGCGTATCATACCCCAGCTTCCATTTAAAAAAAAAAATCCAAACCTATTCATAATTAATTGGTTCTTCTGGGTCTTTACACAGAAATTTCCTATTACTTTAAGCGTTACTAATATTTGTTCCCTATAACTCTTTATTTTGTACTCTTAACATTTGTAAGATATTTCTAATCTGTTCATTAACATTTTTAATCACATTCCTGTATTGATTAATGAAACTTCCCTATATTCCATTATCCCATACTTATGACTGAAGTATTTGAACATCTATTACTCAGTTCTGAATTGGTGAGCAGAATATATCATACCCTACTTCAATATTTTAAGACACACAGTATTGTAGAATATTGAATTTCATGAAAGTGGCAATACCCATGAAAGGTCCATTTAAATTATGCAAATATGTGACTCTGATAAAAGCATGCTAACACATTTTGGAAAAAGTGTTGGAGAAATCTGACAGAGCTTCTTTTTGAATAATCACCCCATCAAAAGTAGCCACAGCAAAATGAAAATTTATATAGCAACCAAGGAATATTAAGAGGAGAACATGGAAGATTTTTGAAGCCAAATACATACACTATTTCTAACTCATGTTTAGATTTTTCCATGTACCTATTCAAATTCTATTTGAATGGAAACATGCAAACCATATTTACATGATAAATTTCAGATGCCAATCTAAGCACTATATTTACTATTATGAATGAAGCCCATTTCTTTCCTCAAAAAGGTCACAGTACAATTGAAATGAAAGCGACAAAAGGAAATAACCCATTTGATGCAATCATCTTTCTAAGTGTCATCTTTTTTTTATAAAGTGTGTTTCCTACCCATGTCAAAAAAACACACACTTTTGCATACTGCTTCATAAAGGCAGAGTAAACATTGTGTATTATTTTTCTCTGTACCTACTTACTCATAAAGAAAGCATTTATAAATGTTATGAGATGAAGTAGTCATAAAGCCATTCCTCTGAGGGACTATACTTGGAATATGAGGAGAGAATTGTAGTAACTCCTTTGCCTTCTTTTTTCTTTTTTTTTTTTTTGACCCTCACTTTTTCACAAGATAAGATGAAGTGAGCAGTGTCAGCAGACTCACCTAATTTTTAAGTACACTTTTCTTCAAAGAAGGAAAAGAAAATTTTTAAAGTTTGAGAAGAGTTTCAAGGCTCCCAGCTTTTACAGTCCACTTATGTGCATCTTAGTGAGTCCTGCTTAGACTTTTTCTATGATTTTTCTGGAGTACCCATTATCACCCACCATCAAGGGTAAAATCCTGTGAAAATTATATCTTCAAATGAGCCAGAACAAACCCAAGTCATCAAATATAATTTAAATAATGGACCTCAACATTTTACATTTGAATACTTCCCCAAATGGTTGCAATTTATTAACGTCAGATTAAAGGGCTCCATTCATTTTTCCTGTTCAGTAAAGAGACAGTTAATGAATGATGTTGGCTTGGCCAGGATTCTAATGAATGGTTCTGGATGTGTGTAGCCTCATTGTGGGGGGACTCAGCTAATGCCAGCAGACTACCGACGTGTTTTTCATCTATGCAGAATATTTCTCTTCTTGCAACTTTGTGCTAATGAGATGGTAATTATGTCATCATGAGGTAGACAGAAAATGCTGGGCTTTATGGCCATCTTCACTAAGTGCCAGTCAATGAACTAACGGATGATTTCCTGTCTTCCTTACTTTTCTTGTCATGGTTGTATCATTTTAAAGAGACTTTGATAGCAAATAAAAAGATATGGGAAGACCTGGTGTCACTTTTGAAAATTTGGATGCTGAAGAAAAGCATAGAAAGAAAACACCTGTCAATTATATTATAACAACTGATAATAATAAACCTTTTAGTTTATTTTTTAATTGGATCTACATGTATCCATATCAAGAAACTTCAAAAATTTGATACAGAAAGATGTTTTTAAAGTTTTCAAACATGGGTGAGTAGTCCTGATTTTGTATGCATGACAGGTGCAAACATTTCCATGGCAGGTAGCACGCTAACTTCCAATGGACAATTAACTCTGGGGGGCAGGAGAAGATGAAAGAGGAAAGAGGAGAGACATTTTCTAGTATGCATTTAAAAATAGAGAATAGAAGTAAAAACACAGTTGATAACAATTTGCTTTTCTTTTCAGAAAATGTAACTGTATGCTGTTATCAAGTTGCATTAATGTGGCAATTCTTGGCTCTGAACGCCTAGTGCATTAAGAAACTGACTATATTGTTCCAATTCCCCACCTAATGCATTTCTCTTTTAAGATGCAATTTTTCACTGTTATCAATGTGATACGTGTACAAAGAAGTATAAATTGTATTACAAGACTGATAATGAAAAACAGCAATAACCTGACCCACCTCTTTCAGATAATTCTTGTTCCCTGGAAGCACCAGATTTCAGTGTTTTTAGCTATTTATCTTGGCATTTACACCATATTTCTAAGTAACAGTTACATAAATATTCTTTGCTTATTGGGTTTAGATGTTATCTAAGAAAAATATTTCCTATAGAAAATAAGATTTATCCCTTTCTCTTTTCTTTCTCTCATTCTGACAAAGATACATATTTTTCATCATTATACGTATCACCATAATAATGATAATGGTTGCGTGGAAAATGATTAATATTTATTTAAATGATTTTGTGTTTAACTAGGCATTGTGCTAAATACCTAGCATATTTCCTCCCCTTACAATCACAAAAAATTATTGTAAAGAAAGTATGGTTATTTCTGTTTTGTAGATGGGGCAAGTAGATTCAGGGATATTGACTTTCTCTTAATAATACAACAAAAAATTGGTAGACTTGAAATTAAAATCCATAGGCCCCTTTGAATACACATTCTCCTAAAAACTATATAGACTCCATTTTCATTGGGATCTAATAATTTTGTATTGCTTTTTTACTTGACATAGAGCCATCAATATTCCTTTACATCATTATCATCATTATAGTGTTATGCAAACTCTGCATAACACTATATTAGATATACAATAGTCTCAAGACAGTGTTTTTCTTTCTTTTTTTTTTTTTTCAGTTTTTGGCTGGGGCTGGGTTTGAACTCACCTTCTCTGGCATATGGGGCCGACACCCTACTCCTTAGAGCCATAGGCACCACCCCAACAAGACAGTGTTTTTCAAACTTTTTTTTTTTTTAATCACAAAGCACACTTGAACCTATAATTCAACTTCTGTGGCACACTTAAACTATATCAATTAAAAAAGTAAAAAAAAAATATTTACTGTGCTTTGAACTTTTTTGAAAATAATCAATTAAAGATCTTTAAAATTTTTCAAGGCACACCTAAAACCCTCTCACAGCACGCCACTGTGTTGTGGCACCCTGGTTGAAAATCACTATCCTAGGGAAGAACATATCATAATTTACTAATCCTTTTCTCTAGGATCGTGAATTTTTTCTTCTTTACAATTCACTGTTATTCTAAGGGTTGCTAAAATTGTGTCTTTATGCATAATTTCAATACAATTTTTTTTTTTTTTTAGATGCACAAAACTTTATTTCCATTTGGTCTAAGGCTTGGGGTAAGACTGCAAGGTGTTTGAAAAGCTGCCTTGTGGCTGGAGGAAGAGGCTCTGGCAGAAGCCCTGATGGTTTGAAAAGGGCTCCTCAGAGGTCACTGGTCTCCACAGGCTTAATCGTGCTTGAGAGTGAGCCTTTCGAAGAGATACTCCCC
>CAUYON010032277.1:0-15303 GCA_963573935.1 Arctocebus calabarensis
TGGATTAATAAACTGTGGTACATGTATACCATGGAATATTATGCAGCCTTAAAGAAAGATGATGACTTTACCTCTTTCATATTTACATGGATGGAGCTGGAACACATTCTTCTTAGCAAAGTATCTCAAGACTCGAAGAAAAAGTATCCAATGTATACAGCTCTACTATGAAGCTAAATTATAGCTTTCATATGTAGGCTATAACCCAATTATAGTACAAGAATTTGGGGAAAGGGTACAAGAGGGAAGGGGGAGGGTGAAGGTGGGTGAAGAGATGGTAAATGGTGGGATCACACTTATGGTGCATCTTAGAAGGGACAGGTGAAACCTACTAAATGCAAAACACAAATGTTTTCACATAACAAACAAGAAAATCTCATGAAGGTTATGTCGAACAGTTGGATGAAAATATTTCAGATTGTGTATGAAACCTGCACACTGTACCCCATGATTGCACTAATGTACACAGCTATGATTTAATAAATAATAAAAAAAGATTTTAATTGGCTTTGATGACAAATTTATGTACAAAAAAGAACTCTGTAAGTGGAATTAAAAGACAATCCACAAATAAGAAGAAGATATTTGCTATACCTTGGATTTGTATCCAGACTATATACATAAACACATTAAAAAACTACAAACGATTGAATGGAAAATCAGCAAAGAATATGAATACTGAAGTCACAGAAAAAGGTAACAAGCATGGGAAAAGATGACCAGTTGCACTGGGAATTAGGGGAATCAAATTAAAATAACAATGGTATACCATTTCACACATAGATGATTGCCCGAAATTATACAATATGATAACAATCATTGCTGAAAGGATGAAGGGGAAAAGGCATTTTCATAACTGGTTCAACGATTTGGAGATCATTTACCAATATCTAGTAAAGTTGAAGGCATGCACTCCTATATGTGAGTAATTTCATTTTTAGATGTGTGCCACATGTAATTTACAGAAGAGGTAGAGGATCTTTCATTGCAGCATTGTTAATAACTTCTGAAAAATTGGAAAACAACCTAATTATCATCAACAGATGAGAGCAGATGGATAAACAATTTGTGGCATAATCAAACAACGCATTTACAATTAATGAATTCTCCATGTGTCAACGTGTAGAGATGGCAAAAGCAAAATCTTAGGTGAAAAAAGCAGCAGAATTTTATAGTGTGAAATTTATAAACACAGAAACTATAATGGAAATTGTGGCTGATTAAACAAGAGAGATGCAGCCCTAGCCCTGGAGGAACTTGGGGACATTTAAAGATGAGTCGGATGAAAGTCACAGAATGGATATCTGACACAGATGGAGAAGGGGGCAAGAAGGTGGTAAAGGAATAGTTTCCAGACATAGCAAAATGTTGCATGCTCCTCTTTTGCTGAACCAAGTCCTGAAGACAAGAAAGGGTTACCCAGGTGAAAGATAGGAAGTAAGGGTGTTTCCAGTAGATAGTGTCATTGCAAAAGTCCACAGAAGAGAAGCTGCAGGGCCTGGTTTGGAAACTGCTTGTGGTTTTTCAGAGCTAGATGGAGTAGAGGAGAGGGCTAAGAAAGGGATGGAGTTAGTGAGTGCCCAGGACAAAAGCTCTTCAGAGCAGGCTGAGGAGTTTCATTGCCTCCTGAGGGGAGGCAAGGCTAGAGAGCAGAATGAAGCAGAAGAGTAACAGTTGCATACTGAATTACAAAATGATTGGCCCTTGGGGGCATGATCAGTTAGATTTTTTTTCTTCTTTTTAAATTAGAAAACCAGTGACTCACACCTGTAATCCCAGCACTCTGGGAGGCCCAGGCCCGAGGACCCCTTGAGGTCAGCAGCTCAAGACCAGCCTGAGCAAGAGTGAGATCCCCCATTTCTACTAAAAATAGAAAAATCAGGCCTGTGTTTGTGACCAAGGGTTGTATTTCCAGCTACTCCAGAGGGAGGCTGAGGTAGTAGGATCACTTGAGCCCAGGAGTTTGAGTTTGCGGTGAGATGTGATGATTGCCACTGCACTGCAGCCAGGCCACAAGCTAGGAGATTCTGTCAAAAAAAAAAAAAAAACCCAAAAAACAAACAAACAAACAAAACAGCCAGGCAAGAAATAATAGGTCTTCAACTGAGATAGAGGAGTTGTGACTGAGCAGAGTATCCAACTTGCAGGCCTCAGGGAGGGAAGGACTAGCCCAAGGAGTAGGGAGTAGGGAGAGGTATTGAGGGGTTCCTCATCTTCGGGGTATGATGGATTGGCCTCGCCCAGACCACCTCTGATTGGACACTTAGTTCACATAGGGAAACCTACACAGGAAAGTCTGAAGGTGGTGGTTACCCTCGGAATGGGTTTTCATGAAGAGCATATGTGGCTTTAGATTTCATCTGCAACGTTTTAATTACAACGTAAAAGCTGATGTAAAGGCAACATAGGAAAACATGAAATTGCGTTACATTTCCGAGAACACAAGGGGCGTCATTATTTTTGGTGCCCTTCCGAGTGCTTGAACTCAATTTAATAACCAACTGGCAAAAAAGGTTCCTGCAGGACTGGAGGTTCTGAAACCCAAGAAAGGGCTTTGAGCGCTATAAAAGGGTTGAATGAGAAGGGGACGCGGGCAGAGAGTGGCGCGGGGCCGGTCTCTGCCCGCTCACACCGCGGGGCCAGAGCGGGATCCGGTGAGCGAGCGAAGGCGCGGGCGGGGACTGGAGCGCGCGGGAGAGGCTCTCGCCTGACTCGGGTCCGGCCCCGCGCCCCCCTCCCGATCCGGCCCCTCCTCCCTCCGTGACGCCGCCTCCCGTCTCCAGGTAACGTAGGAGTCAAAAGACGCGACCTGTAGGCTGCAGTTGCCTGCCTGTCCCTCTCTTCTTAGACCTGGGATCCGGACACTGAGCGCCATGGCCCTGCCGCTGCTACCTGGCTACAACTTCAACCGCAACGTGAGTAGCCAGGGTGTCGAAGGTCATCTGGGTCCTGGCCAGAGTCTGGGGTCCAGGCAGGGTCAGGTTGTGGTCACCTCTGGGTCTCTCCTGGAGTCCTCCTGCCTCTAGTTACCCTTCTGTGAGTTGGGTACAACTTGGGCCAAACTTTGAAATAGGTCCCTTCCCCCATCTCTCTAACTGCATCTGGATGCTCTTCCTACATTAGAGACATAAGTGGAATTCTTAGAGGTGGTCGGACCCTCAAAAGTAACTGATGGTAGTGATGCTAATAACCATTGAACGTTAAATGTGTGTCAGGCACTGTACTTCAATCACCTTACGAGTCATTGGATACTCCTAACAGCCTTTTGAATTAGGCACTACTTTTATTCTCATTTTACAGTTGAGGAAATTGAAGCACAGAGCTACACAGTCTCAGCAGTGAGGACAGGTTTCTTTCAGGCAATCTGTCTCCACAATGCAGAACCCAGTACCCTGGGTGAAAGAGATAGTGTTTCAAATCTGGCACTGACTTCAAGGAGGGTACATCGGTAAGGGCTCCATTGGCCTGTAAAGTTTTGTTCCAAACTTTATAGAGGCACCCAAACCTGGAGCAATTTTGTTCTTCATTCACAATTGGGAGGGGCTCATCTCAAACCAGATGAAGGTACAAAACAACACAACACGGAAACCCTTGAGCATTAAAGAACTTTTGCCAGTAAATAACACCTGTTTTAAACACGCAGGAAAGTGAGTTGGGCTTTTGTTTGCACTGGTTATTACTCTCGACTTTGATTTGTTGGTTTTGTCTGCAGGAGAAGGTAAGTAATACAATACTTTCATGGGAAAGAATTAGACGTAGCCACTCAAGGAACTTGTGTAAACCTCTGATAAGTTTAGAAATTAGGCAGCGGATTGACGTAGTTAACTTTACGGATTCTGAACAGTGTTTGTATCTAAGTTGCTGGCCCTCGAGTATCAATTTTCTTTGTAGCTTTTAGGCCACTGGATACTGATTCCCCACAGTTGGCAGGTCAGTCCAACTCTGAACACTGGTCTGTACATTTCTTGACTGATGGGCAGATGCCCATCTTCTTCAGAAGCATCACAGCTCTCACATGCCATTGTTACCAGAGTTTCTTCTTCTTTAGGTCCTTGGTCTCCGGGATTCCGAATGAATTCACAGACCACAGATCAGTGGTAAAAACAGAATTTATTTTTACAGAAAAGAATATAGAAAAAGCACCAGAACTTTTGGCAGAGGGCAAACCCAAGTTGGAAAAAATCTCCCCCTGGGGTCCTTTGTCTGGAGGTATATATATATATATATATATACTAACAAATCGATGGATACACTCTCTTCAGCTGGGGCAAAATGTCAGTGCATTGCCAGGCCTAGGAAACTTAAATGAAATTGACCAGGCCCGGAAATGGAGGGGTTGTCTGCTCAGCCAGAAGGGGAGGGAGTCAGAGGCATAGGGCAGACACACTAAGTTGGTCCCCGACCTTGCAACCTGAAGGTATTTCCCCGGCAGTTGTCTGGAGCCTCATGCGGGCCCCCTCTTGCCTACTCTCCAACCCACTGGCTCATCTGCCCTCTGCTGCTGCAACCACCCCTGGGGCAGACACAGAAAGCTTGGTAGGTCCTCCCTTCAGCTCAGGCCACACCAGTTGGGACATCACCACCCTCCCTGTGCCACCATGATTAAAGGTAGGAAGGAAAAACAGTGGTTGGATGAGATATTTTAAAATCTGCAAGATTGTACTGAGTGCACTTTTGCTTTTTGAAAACATCTTTTTTTAACTGAAATACAGCACGTACAGAAAAATGCAAGATGGATGGTCACAAAATGAACATCAAGAAATAGAGTATTACTAGTCCGCCAACAGCACCCTCATTAATTAGGGTTGCCAAATTTAGCAAATAAAAAATACATGTCCCAAATGTTGCATGGAACTTATTTAGGCTAAAAGATTATTTATTATTTATCTGAAATTTAGATTTAACTGAGCATCTTGTATTTTATTTGGCAACTCTACCTATGACCCTTTCTGTTCACTACCCATTCCCTACCCTCTAAATGTAACCACTGTCCTGGCTTCTATCACTATAAAAGGTTTTGCTTGCCTTTGAACTTTTTATTAGTGGAAATGTCGATGTTTATTCTTTGGTGATTGACTTTTTAAACTCAACACTATGTGAGATTTGTCCATGTGGCTGTAGAGGTGGTTTGTACATTTTCATTGCTCTGTAGTATTGCATTGTATGAATTTGGCATCATTTATACACATTATACTCGTGATAGATATTTGGCTTGTGTGGGATTAAGATTGTTAAGTTTTACTGTGGTGACAATTCTTGTTCATATTCTTTGGTATGATTGCTAGCTGGATCATACTGTATTCATATGTACAGCATTAGTAGATGCCATCCAAGTAGTGGTACCAACTTAATTCCCACCACCATTTTATGTTCCTACTGCTCCACATTCTTTTCTACCACTGGATATTGTTAGTCTTTAAAATTTTAGCTATTTTTGGTGGGTGGCTATAGTGCAAATTTTTGTCAATTTCATCTTGACTTCTCTGATTTATGATGAAATTGAGCATGTCTTACACATTTATTGGTCATATGTATGACCATTTACTGAGCTCTGTTTTGTGTAGTGCCTGCTTGTCTCTTGTCTAAATTTCTACTGGGTTGCCTTTCTGTTTCTTAGTGATTTGTTGGAGTTCTATATAAATTTTGGATATCTTCTGATCTGAGGTTTGCCTTTTCACTCTCTTAATGGTGTTTATAATGAATATTTTTTCTCTTTAGGTGATTGCTTTTTGTTTCCTATTTTAGAAATAGTTACTTATAACAAAGATGTGAAGATTATTTTCCATGCCACCTTCTAGAAACTTTGTTTTAATCTTTCACATTCAGAAGTACAGTCTAACCAGAATACATTTGTATGCATTGGTGTATGTGTGAAAAGAGGTAGGAGTCACGTTGTATTTTTTTCCTATATGGATAATTTTTTTTTTTTTTTGCAGTTTTAGCCAGGGCCGGGTTTGAACCCACCACCTCTGGTATATGGGGCTGGTGCCCTACTTCTTTGAGCCATAGGCACTGCCCCCTAATTTAGATAATTCTGTTGATTGAGAAATGTTTTTTGAAAAGGCCACTCTTTCTCCTCTTCTTTGCACATCTGTCTTCATTGTAAATCAAGCATACGTCTATGCATGGGTCTGTTTCTAGTTTCATGGGTGTATGTACACTAATTTTTCATTGACTTTATACCTGAGACCACTGGGAATATCTGTGGGCTTGCGCGTGCAAGTGAGAGAGAGAGAGAGAACTAGAGAATGACATTATACTTACTAGATTCATTAGGCTATCATTCAACAACTCAGTATTTATTGAGTATCCTAGTATGTACTCAAATTAGATGGCTGCATTAAAAAAATATGTTGCACTAATTTTGGTGCTAAATGCATTATGAGTCACCAAAAAATTAACATTATTTAAAAACTTGTACTTAGTTAAAAGATTGGATGCTCTATGGCAAAGAATGGTCAGAAAGTCAGTAAAGCCATATCTGGCCTTTTAATCCCCTTCTCCTCCCAGCTTGCTGAATTAAATTACCAAGTGAAAAACATTGGCCTCCTGTAGATTGCATAATTACTTGACCGTTTAGATTTAAAATTATAACATGAGCTAACTTTTACTGCTTTTTCATAGAAATTAAAAAGGAACTTACTTAACACTCTATTACTTAGCTTCTAGTAGTCAGTCATGAGAAATAGATTGGTTTCTGTTCATAGCCAAGTGATGTGAGACCTATATTTCTATCTCTGAAACACAAGAAGTATTGTGCTTTTTAAAATATGAACATTTGTACCACCGATGATTCAAAATTACTTTGATAGGAATTGAAACCCTCAGGGAAAGATCACAACTAAATTCCAGATACACAATATCCTTTTTCCAACAATTTACATGCTGAATTTGTATTGAGTGAGAGAATCTCGGATGTACTGTCAAAATGATAGGATATTAACGTTAAAAGGGACATTTCCAACCAAAGTCAAAAATCCTTTCTACAGCACTTTGGACAGATGGTTGTGTAGCTGATCCTGAAGGCCTCTAATGAATAATGAGGAGTTTTCTTTCTGCTTTTTATGAAGCTACCTTGCCACCATCTTAGGAGGGTTTGTTGTAAATAGCCCATCATTTAACTTAGAGTGAAGCAAAGGCTTCTTTAAGGAAAAAGAAAAATTTTTTGAATTCACAGAAGAATTTAATGAATCATGACCAGCATTTTTTTTTTTAACATTTTCACAGTAGCTTTTTATTTCAAAACTTTTTAAGGGAAATGTATAGCCATTTAGAAAAATCTGTAAGAAAAATTGTTTTAGCACTTTTATTTTCTATAGGAGATGAAAGTGAGCAAGGAAATGGGTGAGTGACTTCCCTGGAGAATAATCTAGATCAATAAGTGGTAAATCCAAGCAGCTCAGTTTCTGATTTGTTTTTTTAGTGTCTATAAATCCTAGTTCTTTCAAGATGGAAGCAATTTGCATGTGAAATTTAGGGGAGAAGTTATTTGGGTTGAATCTCTTTTTTTTTTCTAATTTCACATTTTTATTTATTTGTAAGACAGAATTTATTCACAGAAAAGAATACAGAAAACGTTAAGGCTCATGGTAGAGGGAGAGAATTCTAGTGGGGAGAGAGAAGCTCTCTCCGTTTCTCTCCCAGTCAGCTTACTTTTTTATAAGTAGAAAGAGTAAACTCTAAAATATGATAAAAAGTATAGTATAGCACATACATAAACCAATAATTTATCATCATTTATTACACATAAGCAAGTCATTTATTATTATATTAAAATTGTGTATTACCTACTATACCATATTAAGCATTATGTACTGTATATAATTGTATGTGTTCTCTTATAAAATTGAGAACACAGTACGTTTCTTTGCACCAGCATTGCCACCAACATGAGTAATTCATTACATTATGATCTTGTGACAGATATGACATCACTAGGTGATGGGAATTTTTCAGCTTCATTATACTCTTACGGGATCACCATGACATACAGTTAAATAGAAAACCTAAGGAAAAGTAACAGGAAGGTGAGGTTTAACCTTCATTCTCTCTTATCATGAACCTGGACCAGATTTTGTAACCTGGACCAGCTTACCTTCCCCTCCCAGGTACTTCCACATCTCTGTCCTTGGTTTTCACAACCAAAATCAGAAAAAAGTAGACTACACTTACCATTTCAACTTTCTCAGTTCCTCTTCATGTCCTTATTCAGCTCTGTCTTAGTCCATTCAGCGTTGCTATAAAGGAATACCCGAGGCTGGGTAATTTATAAAGAAAAGAGGTTATTTGGCTCACAGTTTTGCAGACTGTACAAGAAGCTCAGCATCAGCAACTGCTTCCCGTGAGGGCCTCAGGAAGCTTCAGTCAAGACAGAAGGTGAAGGTGGAGCAGACGTGTCACGGGGCACAAGAAAGAGCAATAGAGAGAGGAGGAGGAGGTGCCAGCTTCCTCAAACTGTCAGCTCACAAGTGAACTAACAGAGCAAGAGCTCGCTCATTACCTGGGGGACGGCACCAAGCCAGCCATGAGGGGTCTGCCCCCATGATCCAGACACCTGTCACCAGATCCCACCTCCAACACTGAGGATCAAATCTCAACATGAGATGTGGAAGAAAAAATCTCCAAACTCTATCCAATACTATGAATAGGTACTTGCTACAATCATCAAAGGCGTCCAAGTTGCCTAAACTTTTAAAACTTGAGCTGAGCAATATTCAAAAGGGAACTTATCACATCCGTGGGATATAACCCAAACAATCTCTAATTAAAAGAAAAAAAGCCAAACTTTTCCTAAAGAAAACTCTAAGATCATATTCATATAAAAGTCCTAGAAAACAAAAGTAATCCACAGTTAAGGAAAGTAAATCATCATGGTTGCTGGAGGATGAGGTGGTGGGAGAGGTCTTTGGAAGGATTAGAAAAGAACATAAAGAATCTTTTGTGTGTGGCTCAGTGCCTGTGGCTCAACAGGCTAAGGCTCCAGACACGTACACCTGAGTTGGCGGGTTCGAATCCAGCCTGGGCCCGCCAAACAACAATGACAGCTGCAACCAAAAAATGGCCGGGCATTGTGGCGGGTGCCTGTAGTCCCAGCTACTTGGGAGGTTGAGGCAAAAGAATTGCTTAAGCTAAAGACTTAGAAGTTGCTGTGAGCTGTGTTGCCACGGCACTCTACTGCAGGTGACATAGAGAGACTCTATCTCAAAAACAAAAACAAACAAACAAAAATCTTAAATATTCAGGGAAAGATAGGTGAAAAGTAAGAGGTGGGAAAAGAATATACCATGAAAACAGTAAGCATAGGAAAGCTGGCCTAACTTATTATCAGACAAAGTAGACCAAAAGACATATACAGGAATGTAGTTCAAAACTACGTTCATGACAGACAAAACATGCCCATTAATAGTAGAATTAAAAATTGTATATTCATTCTAAGAAATGTATATTCTTTCTAAGTCATAATAATAAAAAAGACCAAACTATTACAATACAATGTACAGTAACATATACTGTATGAATATGAACAAAATAACATAAATTGCTACAAGCAATGGTATAGATAAATGTCACAGATATAAGTATATAGACAGCATAACTTCACTTTTGCCTTAAGAAGAAGCAAAACTCATCTATGGTGATACAAGACAAAATAATGGTTATCATAGGGACATCGCCAGGGATCTCCTAGGTAACTGGACATGTTCTATATCTTGATCTGGTTGTCAGTTAGCTGGATATAGATACACCAAAATTCATCAAATCATACTCTTAAAAGGTGTACATTTTTCTGTATGGGGTTTTTTGTTGTTATTTTTGTTTGTTTGTTTTGAAGCAGAATCTCACTCTGTCACCCTGGGTAGAATTCCCTAGTGTCATAGTTTACAAGAAACTTCAAACTCTTGGGCTCCAATGATCCTCTTACCTCAGCCTCCCAAGTAGCTGGGTCTACAGGTATCCGCCACAAAACCCAGCTAGTTTTCTATTTTTCCCTAGAGACAGGGTCTTGCGCTTGCTGAGGCTTATCTCAAACTCCTGAGTTCAAGCAATCCACCCACCTCAGCCCCCCAGAGTGCTAGGATTACAGGCATGAGCCACCATACCTCGTCCATTTTGCTGTATGTTGTAACTTCAACAGAAAATTTTTTAAGTCAATAAGATTTTAAAAAATAAAGACTTGCTAATTCTATAACATTTTGAGTAAGTTAGATATGAATAATTACCAAAAAAATTGATTCAAAGAAGACTGCTGGTTTTGGGAGGTGATGGGAATAGCAGTTGAGGGATAGGGAATTAACGACTCCTGACTTACTAATTTTCTTAATCTGTAGGCAGTTAAGTTATTCTTTCAATTTATTTTTAAAAACAAATTAAATAAATGTTGGCTATTATATGAACCCAATTTCTCCATTATTCCTAAAATGTTTTAAATCAGGTCAATGCAGCCTGGGACCAAAACACATGCACATCAGGACTATCTTAGTCTTCCTATAAACTAACAAAATGCCACCATGATACAGTAAACTGAGCAGCTTAAAGAATAGAGACCTTTCTCACAGCCATGAAGGCTGAGAAATCCAAGATCAAGATGGTGGCCAATTCAGTTTCCAATGAGGATTCTCTTCCTGGCTTACAGATAGCTCCTTTCCTGCTGTATCCTCACGTAGTGGAGACAGAGAGAGATTAAGGCTCCATTTTTATGACCACATTAAACCTCAATTACCTTCCAAAGATCCTGTCTCCAGATACAGTCACATTGTGAGTTAGGAATTCAGCATATGAATTTTGTAAGGACACCATTCAGTCCATATATAGCTCAGACAAAGAAAAGATTCTTAGAGAGTTATTAACAGAGTATCTAATTTCAAAAGAATGTTGAGATAGCTAAATAGTGATTTTTTTTAGTACTTACAAAATACCTTTGTATCATGGCATTTCATAATACTGAATTAAATGTCTTACAAAATGATAGAAAATTGAACTAACCCATGTAATGACATCTGGATAAGCTGGAACATCTGGATTTAATGTTTAAAATAAATTTAAAACCAGAAAATGTCTTATTTTTAATTTTAATCTGGTCTCATTTATTTCAATGGGGAAAGAGCTTAGGCAACAACATCTGTTCCTGAGCCTTGGGAAAGGAGTGCATATATATGAAAGATACAATCATAAACAGACCAGTCAGGGGACAAAGACTCTTATAGCTTAAAAATGGAATGACAGGAAGCAGTAAAGGCTAGATGAGTCTCTGAGAAGAAGAAAAAAATGTTTCCAGAATAATCATACCAGGCAAAGAAAGATTCTCCAGAGAATGATAATGATTATGAATTTTCTTAAAGTCTTTTGTTTTTACATGGCAGCAAATAGTGACAATTTAGTGGATAGTCATCATTGGTCTTGAAAACTCTCTGGAGTACAATAACAAATGGTTGTCTTAAATTCCAACATAAAGGATACACACACACACACACACACACATATATATATTTTTAAGTAGCAAATACCAATTCTTTTATGTTATAGTGTTATAACTACTAGGTACAGAAGAGAATCTGGTATGAGGATCTCATTCCTAAATTGTTCTAAAGTACAAGAAGCTTTGAATTCCATGGTTAATTAAGTAGCTCATTAATGAAATCAAGGGTCAAACACTTTCCATCTTTACGACATGTTATCTTTAGCTCATCTTCATGATTTTCAAACTGGTTTATGTAGTCCCAAATGTGGAAGACATATTTGGCTTGAAAAAGAAGAATATTAGAAAACAATGTTGGTGAATCTATACATTGATATACAGTAAACTGTACGTTTTTGTTTTATTTTCCATCTTGATGATACATTAGTAAGACTTTTTAAAATGTTTGGCAAAGAAATAAGACTAAAGAACAGTTGTGGAATTGATAACAGTTGTACAGATCTTTAAGAAATATCAGGGTGCTGTGGACAATCTGACTATTATTTTTATGGTAATAAGAATAAATATAAACCACAAATTCTCAAAAAAAAAAAAAAAAAGAAAAAGAAGAATATTTCCTATGATGCTTCAATTTGTTGTTTTTGTTTCTGTTGCTAAAGAAAATCTTCCCTAGATACTTCCCAGTAGATTCTCCCCTACTCTCCATGCAAGAGGAAGAATAGGTAGGAAAGGAAAGTGTCTGATATCATCAGCTTTCCTACTAGAAGGAAAGCTATGTTATCAAGGAGCAGAGTTGAAGAGAAAAAATAACTCTTGGGCATGTGACCAGTGATGACTGCTATACCTTCACTATAAAATTATAGGAAAGGGTCAAGTGAGAAAATATAGTGGAGTTGATAGGTACAGGTATGGTATCTGCAGAATTTGTTAGAATCATGTAAGATTCTGATCTTTCATTTTCTTATACATAAAAAGAATGGATATGTTTAAAAATAGCTATGAATTAGAGACAAAATATATGTAAGCATTACATAGAACCTAATGTATAGAATATACTCAGTAATTAATACCTATTATTACATTAAAACAACTCTATTAACACATGACTACTACTAACAGAATTGTACACTTAATTTTTTTCTTTATAGGTTCATCTTCATATTTTTTCTTTCCTAATTTCTAGAGTTAATGTTTTTTGTTTTAACAAGTGAACAGTTTATTAAGAATTAAACAAAGGTATGATGTGATACAGTACAAGCAAGACACTCAAGATAGGTATAATAATACTACTCACCCCAAAACTTAAATTTCACCTCAAAAAAAATTACAAGACAAAAGAGAAAGCAATTTCACTGTTATAAATTAAGATATTTCATGCTAAGTATTAACTCTGCCCGCCCCCCCCAAACCCACCTCCCCAACAAACAAAAAACTATCTGGGAGTACTGCTATGCCAACATATTAACCACAGTATAATCATTCATAGGAAAACAGTAATTAAGCAATGAAGTTCAGACTATCATAAACTCATAGACCACAATGATTTTACAAGACAAGCAATTCCAGAAATCTTATAAACAATAAAGAAAGAAGAAATATTTCAATATCATTCTACTTGATCTGGATACACCTGATATTGAAATTGGAGAAAATATATTGTCATAAATGGAAATTACAAACATATTTCACTTATATCCTAAATAACATATTGACAAGTTGAATTTAAAAAATTAAGTAATGTACTTTGGTCAAAATTGAATCCAATCTATATGAAAGTTAGTCACTATTTTCTTTTCTTTTTTTTTTTTTTTTTTGGTTTTCTTTTCCTTCACCCCCTCCCTCCTTCTCCGTCTGCTCTTAGATTTAATGTTTTTACAGACTGATGGGGATTAAAAAATTAAATTGTTTAATGGTGTAGAAAAAGTCCATGAAGTAAAATAAAATGATAAGTAGATATAACAAATAATGGCAAAACACTATTTCTTAAAATTTGAAACCTCATTTTACTAAGAGAAGACCTAATACATAGGTAAGTGTTTAATAATACCAAATAAATAAATTAAATCCAGTGAGGTAAAGTGAGTTATCTATGTCTAGTAGCTGGATATTGCAGCTCAAGGAAAAGAATGACTTCAAACACAATGTTGATTCAACATGTTAAACTGTATTAGTAAACTTCTAGTGCACATGCGTGGCTTTAATTCAAAAGTCTTTTTTTTTTTTTTTTTTTCCTAGAAATCACCTCAAAGCTTAAAGGAAAGTGGACAATACAATAAACCACACTTTTTTATGAAACTAGGAGAAACTAAATTTTTCAAACTCTAAAATTGGTAAAAGGGCTGCTGAAAATAGCTGAAGTTGACCAGGAGGATCAAGAATTCTAAGGGAAGAAGTAGGAGAAGGACACTACACTATGATAACTTAGGGGCAAGAAAATTTGGTATCTACATCTAGCAGAGGAACCTGGGAGTTACATTTCTTGAAAATGAAAGACCACCACTAAGGTGCAAAAGCTGTTGTAAGGAGCATTACTGGACCTTTTTTGGTTGTGAAAAGCAAAGGAGGCAGGGCAAGATGCTAAATTCACACTGATAACCATTTTTTCAGGAACCAGACTACCTAATGGGCAGTGGAGAAAATAACTGCCTTTATATTGATCAAGATGCCTTTCGCCCTTGTACAAAGGTAAACAAAAGGTCAATCATCTTATATACTCAATGTCCCAAATCCCAGTCTACTGGAATATCACCTACAACTCTTTAATATGTACAATCTTCCTGCAAACAGCCTGGGAGAAAATAACCTCTTTTGATAGTAAACAATAAAAAAAGCAGGTGAGAAAGAGGAAAAAAATAAGTAAGGAACACGTACCATGGAGCATGTAAAAATTGTGACTACATATTTCTCCATGAATTTTAATTAAATAAAGTAATTGCGAGGGTGGAGCAAGATGGCGGACAAGTAACAGCTTCCTTGCAGCTGGGCACGGTGAGACTGGGGAGAGAGGACTTCAGGCATCTCTGCCAGGCAGGATCTGCCCAGAAACTTCCCTTTGGGGACACAGTGAGACAGCGTGAGTCTTCTGGACACCCTGAGGAAGGCTAAAGCGGTGGAGATTGGGCAAGTGGTTGCATCTGTTTGTTTGGTCTGATCCTGTCGGAGGCTGTGGGTAGGGCAGCAATGGGACTGCAGGCTGGAAGGGCCTTGCCTGTGAGCCGTTTGGGTTTCTTTTGGACTTGGCACTCGGTTGAACTGCCTTGGGAGAACTTGCACAGGAGTGCAGGGGTTTTTGAGTGTTGTCTGGGGCTCCAGACTGAGCCACCAAGCCAGATGGAGATGCCAGTGTTTGGTGGTGGGCTGTGTGGAGCCATTGTGGGAGAACTGCCCTGGCAAGCTCCACCCTCAGGGTCACAGAACAGGCATTGGGTGGGAGCGAGTAATCTAGTGACTGAGCAGCCTAAAGGTGGGGAATGAGACGCCCTGCAGCCTTAGCTCTCAGGGGCATAGGGTGAGACCGGTTTTGGCACACTGGGTAAGTGGATAGCCACTCAAGGAGTGATCCCAGCCACAGCACTTTCCTGGGAAAGCTTCGGCTTAACCCAAGTTAGCAATTTAAAGTGTCTTCTAAGCAAGCTGAGGAGGATTTAAACTCTCCACCCTGCAGGGTTTGAGAAATCATTAGAAACACAGGGTCACTCCCTACAAAGATCCAGTAACAACAGAGTGATTCTGCCAGGGTCTGATCTGGGAGAGACACCTCCCCAACTCTGAGGAAGGTCATAGGCAATAGGGAAAAATAATCATGAGGCGGAATCAACAGAAAAACTCTGGCAATATGAATAACCAGAGTAGATCAACTCCCCCAAGGAATGACAAGGTAGATGAAG
>CAUYON010032279.1:0-11520 GCA_963573935.1 Arctocebus calabarensis
ATATTACTTAAATATTAATTTTGTAATTCAACTTGTCAATATGTTGTTTAGGATATTGCGTCCTCATCTATAAGTGAAACAAGTTTGTAATTTCTCTTTATAACAATATATTTTCTTTAATTTCAATATCAGGTATATCCAGATCAAGTAGAATGATATTGAAATATTTCTTTTATTGTTTATAAGATCTCTGGAATTGCTTGTTTTGTTAGATCATTGTATTCTATGAGTTTGACAGTTTGAACTTTGTTATTTAATTCAATTCATTGCTTAATTACTGTTTTCCTATGAATGATCATACTGTGGTTAATATGTTAGCATAGCAGTATTCCCAGATAGTCTTTTGTTTGTTGGGAGATTGGGCTTTGGGGGGGTAGAGTTAATACTTTGCATGAAATATCTTATCTTATAACAGTGAAATTGTTTTCTCTTTTGTCTTGTGATTTTTTTTTTGAGGTGAAATTCAAGTTTTTGTGTGAGTAATACTATTATACCTATCTTGAGTGTCTTGCTTGTACTGTATCACATCATACCTTTGTTTAATTCTTAATAAACTGTTCACTTGTTAAAAAAAAAAATGAGGTCCTCTAAAGTTTTGTTGCATTTTGTTCAAAATTAGTTGGAAATTTTTAATCAAACTATTCAATCAATGAAATGTCTAAAAAAATTAGTTGTTGAAGTTTTTAGTGAATTTGGATGACTAAAATCACAGTTTACAACAAAGAAGACAGTAAAAGGTATTCATCCCAAAGAAAAGGAGAAACGGAGCAAATTACATGGCAAGGACTCAAACATTACACAAGCGTCACCTTCCAAATTCTGTAATGGTCTTTCAGAATGTATCACTTGTCGGGAGAATTATTTGATAAGGCAACTATTTTTAATTGGATAAATTTACATTCTATTCTGGAGTGAAATGAAGAAGGCCTATGATTTTGTAACATTTATATGTGGCAAAAATTCAAAAACATCATAGAGATGACTTATTTCATGAGTTTTGTCTTGTACAAATATTTGTTGAAGAAAGATACACTGATTGCGGGGTGGGGGGCAGCCTGAGATGTTTACACATTCCACTGTGACAAAGAAACTTGCACTAAGAATATCTTTCCTGGGCGGCGCCAGCCCCATATGTCGGAGGTGGTGGGTTCAAACCCAGCCCTGGCCAAAAACTGCAAAAAAAAAAAAGGGGGGGTTTAAAAAATATATCTTTCATGTAGCAGAACTTCTAAACACAGTTCAATCCCTACAGGGAAAGTATTTTTTCAATTAAAAAAAAAAAAGAGAGAGAGAGAGAAGAGTTTATTGGGGTTATTAAGCACTCTACTCAGTTTTATTAAAACATTAAACTAAGATCACATTAAATATATATATATTCTTCAGAAAGATACTAACAACATGGTATTAGAGATACAGATGAGAAACAGATTAAAATAGGTGACTATATATCAATAATTATTTTATTCACGTTATTTTTATTGGTCACATAAGAGGATTTTCTAAATTTTTGCTCCAATATATGAGATAAATATTTGTATATTTTAAGAATTTTCTTTTCAAAAAGCTTTTAATGGATTCAACTCAGAGGTCAACAAATACTAAAAATAAATAAATTCCAATTATTTTTAACACCTCCTTTTACTCTCAAAAGTGTCTCGGTTTGGATGATACATTTTACAGTCCCCCTCACTGCACCCAGCGGGACAAGGCCACACTCCTTGCAACGAGGCCCACGACACCTGCCAGCTCACTTCTCACACCTCCAGCCAGCCCTTCTCCACGGCCCCCCAGGCCTGAAGGGAGCCAAGTCGGCCCTGTGGCCACCTCAGCCCCCCTTTCCCTCTGGTCGCCGAGCCCCGTGCCCCCCACAGACTTGGCAGCTTCTAACTCAGCCATTAGATCCAACCCAAATACTTCTCGCAGCTTCCCCAGCCTGTCCCCGCGCCTCCCCGCCCTCAGCGGCACTAATCATGTCCACACCTATGTCCTCACAGAGCTTTACACCCCATGATTGTTTTAGTGTCAGTTCTTCCACTGCCCTCCCTTCTGACTGGATGAAGAGAGCTTAGAAGTCACGGCCTTTGACTTCATCTTTGTTTGCCACAAAGCGGGCCTTGGGTAAACACTTGTCTCTGTGAAACGTGTTGTATTCCAAAGAAGGCCGCTCAGCCTCTCCCACACACAGCACCAGGCACCCCGCTGCTCTGCTTTCTCCGGAGGACTGGGGTGGGGCGGTTGCTGTCCTCTACTGACACGCTCTCCAAAAGGCTGTGCAGCGAGCCGGTGGCCATCCTCAGCTGCCAAGATTCCCCAAGCTTTGCAGAGTCTGAGAGTGACTGTGAGTGTGGGCCGTGCACAAAATCAACACTGACTTATTCGCAGGCAGGCTAGAAACAGTTCCCAGTACCTACATCAAAAGCCAAACAAAGAATAATGAAGAAGCGGGACCCTGTTCCCTAAAGACAGCCAGACCCCCTTACTGGGCAGCAGGCCCTCGAATGGGAAGACGGTCCAGCAAAGCACGTGGATGGCGTGCGAAGTGGTGAGGCTCCGCGTCCCGCCGTTTCATTCAGACTAGAAGTCTTCCATCACGGAGATGATCGGAGTGTTTTTTAGCTGGATATATATGTCACACAAACGCTGTGACTAGATAGCATGAGTTACCTCCTCACATGTCTGCCACCCTCAGTATCGCTGAGAACTCCATAGGACTCAGCGCAGGGGGGTGGAACGGCCTTGGGCTAGACGCGTCAGTCCTAGGGTACTGACTTCATCTTTCCATGAACTTCAGGGGGTTGTGACCAGCAGAATGTGGATAATCCGGCCTGCTATCTAGAGTTACTGAGAAGATTCAAGAGAGCACAGTGCCTGGGCAGATAAATAGGGAAGTTATTATGTTATTATTACAGTGTCTGTTGCTGGTTAACTACCGCTAACATCGCTCAACCTCGATTCTTATTCTCCAAGTGGAGGAGAGCCAGTCTCTAAGTCCTCATGGCAGCCAAATTGTTTCCAGTAGCATTTTAAAAACAGCCTCCCAATAAATAAATAAATAAATAAACAAATACAGCCTCCCTCCCCACATCCACGGGGCACCGTCATGCCCAGGAGGCAGGTCCACAGGGACGTCAGAGGCAGCAGGTTTATGGGCTCCCACCGAGCCTTGGCTGAGCTCCCCTTGCAGCCTGGTAACTCATAGCCCTTGGGCTGCTGACTGAATTAAAAGTGTTGCCAAGGAATTTTGCAATTCACAGCAGGTGGATGTAGAAATTACATCCTCACATTAGTGACAATGGGTATTTGTGCCCACAAGGATGAGGGCAAGAGCTCGAGCCGAATTCTCATCATATTTCAGGAGAGACCCTAAAACACTGAAGTAATTTTATCACTCGCTAGTATATATGAATGCGCAAATGCTGAAAAAGTAAAACCCATCCACAGGCAGGGAGTCTAAATTCAAAACAATCAACAAACATTTCACAACATTTTTATAAATGTCCAGAGTGAATCAACTTACACAAAACTGAACAGAATTGATAATTACATTATTCATCAATTATTTTACTTTAAATCTTTCAAAATGTCCTCTCTTAACTGTTGTCTCTGTGGGTAATTTTCTCATACCTAGTTTCTTTTTTTCCTTTGCTGTGTTTCAGTAGCTAATTAAAATGTGCACTGGGTTTCAATTTCCATAACTGTATTTTGCAATTCTAAAAAATCTATTAGTTTTAAAAGTTTAAGTTTTTTAGTATTCCATTAAGTTCAGGCATTGGTGTTTGGGGTGTATCTACTTGTGTACATTTTCATGGTAGCCCTGAGATAATAAAAAGCACATCCAACCTGCTACAGCTATTTAGACTGGGAGTTTCACCACTGCGGGCAAAGCACAGAAGCCTTACGACCACACAGGGCCCACACGCGCCTTCCGCTTGATGCTACAGCAGTCATATCACATGCTTTACAGGCAGAGAACCCCTTTCAAAGTTATAATTTTGGCTCTCAATAGTCATACCTATTTTTTTTTTGGAAACTTACAAGGAGAGAAATAGACCTCTATATTATTATTCAATGTTTGAAGTTTCACATCTTCCCCTCATATCATTTCCCTTAAGCCTTAAAACATTTCCTTTAAAATTTCTTTTAGACATGTCTGGCGGTATTAAACCCTCTTTGTTGCACCATTTCCCTGGGTCAATAAGCAGTTGGCTTAGTTTATCATTCCCAAAGGGTGGAGCCAATTAATAGAGTAGCCAGTGAGAGGGTAAAGGTTGGATGTGGGAGAATACAGGCCAGCGAGCAACACGTCTCTGAGCCAACAGGTGTAGGGGACTCAGCTTCTCCCCCATCCTTCCGCACTCCCCCACCGCCAACCACACGGGTTCTTTTCCCTAACAGCAGCCGTGAGGTATTTCATCTCCATCCGCTAGAAACACAACTACCCCTTCTGTTCCTTTCATAGAACATCTCAATAGTAGCCACCAGGACCCCAGACCAGTATGGGAAGAAGAAAGTCTTGGACTACAGGAAATTGAAATTTTTTTTGAAGTTTTCTTCGCTACACCATTGATGGGGCACACCCTGAAATATAGTCCAAGGAAGAAACTGCAAGTCCAAGTTATGGGGTACATTTATTGCTCCTTTCTCAGTTGGATACAGAACTCATTGACCCTTGATCACTGGTCAAATGATAATGGTTGTTTTGCAATTTCTTTGGATACTCTGAAAATTAGGCTTTATTATTAGAAGACAATTTTCCTTGGATCTCTCAATATTTCAGCACGTCGTATAAGCAGAAGTTCTTTTTTCTGAATTATCTTTTTAAGGATATTTGTATAGCAAATGGCCTTGGAATATAGATATTGTATCTCCCTCCAGAGCAAAATGTGGGTCACTTAAAGCCTTAGAAGAATTTCCTCTGAAGCAAAGGGCAGGTATGCTCACCATCCAGTATAGTAAAAAAAATGTGTGTCTCTGAAGCAAAGGGCACGCGTGCTAGCTGCGTATCATATGAGATTCAAGTTCCCTAAATTCAGGGTTCTTCCCCTGTGACAAACCCACTGAGTATGGGGTTTTGACCCTGCTTTCTTCTCAGTATGAAATTGGGGCTTGGGGACTAGTGAAAAACTACTAGTTCTCTGGCTACTGCTCTTGTCTCCTTTACCTCTAACCCAGGAGCCTCGCGTCTCCTGCCAGCAGCCCCAGCTCCGCAGCAGGCTAATCCACGAGCTTGCCCGTGGGGTCAAGTCCGAGACCAAGACTCTGGCAGTTATGTGACCCCCTCCTGTGTCTGCCCAGCTCTCCTGTGGTGCTGTTTCTCCTCTAAAACTGGTACGACTGCTGTGTATTTGCATAGCATCCGGGCATGTGCCAATTCACCCCAGAACGCTATTTCTTAACATACACACATAGACTCCAATAGTGGTCACTGGTGTCCTTGTCACTCCCAGACATAGCCCTTCTCTTTGGCAGGCATATATCATATCACACATGTCAGGACTGCAAGCAGAAGCAAACGCACATGGGGTCATGCGATCTATGGCCACCATATGCCTCCAAGTTAAGGCCATGCATGTGCATTAGTAAACTGGAGATTAAGGACATGCCAACCCCATGTAAGACCATCTATAAATATAAAATTGTATTATCATGAGCTCCTATAGTACAAAAACTATGGCTGGCCACTCCTGAGCTCCTGTCAGAATTTCCTCATTTCTTTTTTTTTTTTTGAGACAGAGTCTCCCTATGTCACCCTGGGTAAAGTGCTGTGGCGTCACAGCTCACAGCAACCTCAAACTCTTGGGTTTAAGTGATTCTCTTGCCTCAGCCTCCCAAGTAGCTGGGATTACAGATGCCCTCCACAACTCCTGGCTATTTGAATTTCCTTAGCTGAGAGTAAATTAGTGAACACTCAATTAAAATATTGGTAAGAGACCAGAAAAATAAAAGTTCCCTTTGTCAAAAGTTGCCCATGACCAGGAACCATGTTTAATCTGTCAATATAAAATATCTTTGCCCCTCTAAATTTCATTTGCACTTTACAGACAAACCAGTTACCAAGTTGTTAGATACTGAATTAATTCTTGATTAAGTCCTTGGTCCAACAATAAATATTTTAAGTATGGACAGGAAGTGAGCTGCAAAAATTCCCTGGTAATCTTATATTTTTCATATTATATACATGGCATCAAAATCTGTTCCAGTCACTATGGCTACATACCAATCTACCCCTAAATCCAGTGACATAAAACACCAATGTCTCACGCTGACTGATTCTGTGGAAGAATTGAGATAGAGCACGATGGGGCAGCTTGGCGGCCTGTGGCCTCAGATGCTGCTCCAATCATGGCTGATGCACATGGTGATGCTAGCCCACTGTGGAAAGAAAACTGTATACAATTTATGTGCCAAGAACTTAAGCTGAACTAAATATACGGTAAACCGCAAGTAACATTTAATGTAGACCTGATGATATCATACAATCCCTCATTAACTAAGAAAAAATGTTTTTTTTTTGTTGTTTTTTTTTAATCATAGCTGTGTACATTAATGCAATCATGGGGTACAATGTGCTGGTTTTATATACAATTTGAAATATTTTCATCAAACTGGCTAACATAGCCTTCATGGCATTTTTTTAGTGATTATGTTCAGACATTTATATTCAACATTCAGTAAGTTTCACCTGTACCCTTCTATGATGCACAATAGGTATGGACCCAAAATGTTTTAAATTGGCTGGAGGCAAAGGGGAGAGCATGTGCCTAGATGCCCCTCCCCATCTCTCAACCCCTCCCCCAACTCTCAGACCTTCCCCATCTCTCTGACCCTCCCCCATCTCCCAGACTCTCCCCTACCTTTCAGACCATCACCCCCCATCTCTCAGACCCTCCCCCATCTTTCAGACCCACTCCTTCACTGCCGTCTCCTGAGTCCCTCTCTGTGTCTCACACCAGAGGATGGAAGAGGGTCATCTCCTGTGTCAAGACTTTTAATGTCTATTATTTTATGCCATTTCACCCTCTGTAACTACTCAAACTTCACTTTTAATCCCCCAACAATCCCATTTGCCAGGCAGTTGCTCTCTCCAAACACACTCTGGGAACTGTCATCTCCGGCTGCGTGCTGCCACAAACAGACCTCAGTCCCTATACCCTGTGCCATGGCAAAGAGAAGCCGTGTAGCCCCGGACTTCTTGGTGGGCAGAGAGCTGCTTCCAGTGTGGGTGCTCCAAGGAAGGCTCCTCTGTCGCCCAGATCTTGCACTTCCTGCGTTTCCACGGCAATCTCCCCTCCTTGTTGCATTTGTGGGAAGGGTGGGGAGAAGAGAGCTGCTTAACCATTTTGCTCCTGCTCTTACTTTGTATATTTTTATACACAGTACATGTGACTCTCTGTCCTTGTTCCTTTTTAAAGTACCCACCCACCCCCACCTCCATAAATACACACAAAACAAATGTTTTTTCAGCTCTCTCAATATGTGACGTTACTCATTTAACCCCCTGGGAAATGCTATCCTTTTGGCAGGAAAATACTGGCTTCATGACAGTGCAACTAGAAAAGCAAAATTCCTCTCTTCCTGGCCCATCTTTATCTCAGTGATGGCAGATGAGGTGGGCCTTGAACCTCAAACCAGGGCTGTTGGTCACCCCAGGAAGTCACCTGCAGCTATAAAAGCCAAAAACTGTGATAAAATAGTATTGTGTTGGTGGCATTTTGAATACACATATTTTCTTTTACCCATAAATCATGCTTCTTCACAGCCTTGGCATTCAAGCTTAGCCAAAAAGCTTATTGCCCACAAGGAATAAGAGGCACTGATTATCTTTGACTAATAAGTCTGACTTTTCCAAGTCCACATCAAAGCCATTGTTATGAAAGCCGGGCTTTGAGTGGAGAGGAGAGGATGCTGGGAGTCCCTTCAGTGCCTAGTTAGTGAGATAGGAGCAAGGCCTGCAGACCACAGCGTGCCTGGGGAGGAGGAGGGGGGGAACATAGAAAGACTGCCCTGGCAGCCTGCTGCCCTGCAGGAAACCACAGAGGCAGCCCAGGAGCAGGGGCAGGCCTCTCCCTGCCCTTCCCCAGCTGGTGTTGCTCTGCACTGGGGTTCTGCAGGCTCAGAGAAAGCCCAGCACCGGGGTGCTCTGCCTTGTGGGACACTGCCATGGGGTAGTGCATCAGAGGAACAGTGGTCACACAATGTGACCTCACAGAACAAGGTCTGAGCTGAGCCCCCCCATAGGCCCCTTTGGCCCTCAAGTATCAAAAATATCTGTAAATGTCTGCGCACCCTGAGCAAGGCAGTAGGCCGCGTCAGGTGTACTGAGGGGACAGCTTACCAGCTTACCTCAGTCACCATAAGGAACTATGGGGAGCCTTCTAGATGACAAGGGAAGTCAGAGGAACAGCCTGTCCTTAAGAATGGAAGTGACATCAAACAGGCAGGGAACATAACCGGGCCCAGCTGAACTGAGTGATCACAGGGAATGAGTCAGCCATCTCCCAGCTTCCGTGGCTGAGCAGCAGGGCAGGCGAGGGGCAGGAGGGAAGCAGATGGAAGGGGGTGGCAGACAGAGGGGCCAGGGCAGTGTGAACAGCAGCCTGAGGACCCCTAAGGACCCTCTGCTCCACTGCCGCAAAGTCAGTGGGACTTCCTCCTGCTATATGCTGAGAAACAGTCTCCCAACAGGAAGAAAAGAAAGAAATACAGAATTATTTTTTGAATCACTTTATTGAAGTATGGTTGACACATAAAAATGAATCTGGGGATAATTGTACACCTGTGAAACCATGATCACCATCAAGGCTACAGACATATCTGTTGCTATGGTTTGGATGTCCCTGTTGAAACTCACGTTGAAGCTTAATCCCCAGCACAGCAATATTAAGAGGTGGAATCATTAAGAGGTGAATGAATTAATCTATTCTTAGATTCATGGGTTAATGGATTAATTAGTTAATGGTTATCAAGGGAGTGGGACTAGTGGCTTTATAACAAGAGAAAGAAAGATCTAAGCTGGTGTGAGCACTCCCAGCCCCTCAGTGTGTGACTCTTTGAGCTACCTCAGCCTCTGCAAAGTCTCTGCTGTTGCTGCCAGCCAGCCCCCCTGATCAATGAAGCAGAGGTAGCACCGCAGACAGAATGATTGATTTGAAAGGGAATGGCTGAAGCTCACTCAGTCCTTTCAGCAACTACCCATTTTTACTAAGATCCTTATATACCTCAAATCATCAAATAACAATATCCAAGAATAAGGAACACAAAAGGTAACAAAATCTGCTATAAACATTCCTTGTTTGCTTTAATACATCAAAGCACGTACACACCTTTCTAAACTAAGAGTGTCCTGTTTGGAGATAAACAACAATGGAGATAAACCACAAAGGCACTGGGTTGTCTGTTCTATTTGCCTACTTCCCTATATGATTAACTGAACATTATTGTGTAAATTGAAGTAGGGAACAAAGTGTGACAGCCCACTGCCCCAGGCAGGTGATTAATCCCCAGCTACGACTTGGCGGAGCCCTCCAGCACATTCTTTCCTTTAGAGTGTCACTGCCTGCGTTTTTTCAGCAAAGCTGCTTCTGTGAGGTGGGGGAGAATATCCCCCCAAAACTCACATCTAGCCCAAGTACTAGAAATGTTCCTTCTTAGGGCCTTGTACCTCAAGGAGCACAAATGAGACTGATTCACCTTACGAGGGTGAAGGGGACTGTGCTCCTTCCACTCTGCCAGCAAGAAGGCTCTCAGCAGGCACAGCCCCTGAACCTTGGACTTTTCAAGTCTCCATAACTATAAGAAATAAAGTCCTTTTCTTTGCAACTTATCTAGTTTCTGATATTCTATTAGAAGCAACAGAAATGGACAAATACATCCATTGCCTCCCAGCGTTTCCTCTGGCTGCCTTCATTATTTTTATGTACATGTGGTAAGACTTAATGTGACAATAAACGCTATTTGGGTGAGTGGCACACTCACCTCTGTGATTCAAGCATTACAACAGAGATTCATGTAACCAAAAATATTTGTACCCCCTTAATACCTGTATTTTGGGGGTATGGGCAACTTTTAAAATTTTTTTCAGATTAACATGAGAGTGCAAATGATTAGGTTACAATGTTTGCATTTGTTAGGTAGAGTCCCTGATAGAGTTGCTTCCTGCACCAGGAGACATTGCCCAGTAAGTGGGAGTGCACCAATTCCCCTCCCTTCTCCTTTCTATGCCCTCCCTGCTCCATTCAACTTCAATTAAATTAAATTTTTCTCTTGTGTGGGCATGTATTAGTTCATCTATGGGCTTTGTATTAGTATTGAGTACATTGGATACTTGCTTTTCCATTCTTGTGATACTTTACTTAAAAGAATGTGTTTCAACTCCATCCAGCACAAAAGATGTAAAATCACTACCTTTTTATGGCTGAATAGTATTCCATAGTATACATATGCACAGTTTGTTAATCCATTCCTGAGTTGATGGGCACTTAGGTGGTTTCCACATCTTGGCAATTGTAAACTGAGCTGTAATAAAAAATCTAGTGCAAATGTCCATATGATAAAATGACTTTTTTCTTCTGACTAGATGCCTAGAAGTGGGATTGCAGGATCAAATGGAAGAATACATGTAATTTGAAACAAAACAAAAAAAGACTTAACATAAGATCTACCTTCTCAACAAATCACAAGTATCCCATCCAATACTGTTAGCTATAGGCACCATGCTGTATAGCAGAGCTCCAGAACTTAGTTACCTCGCACAGAGAAACTTAGCACTCTGTAATCATCACCTCGCTGCCCCGTCTCTGCTGAGCCCCTGGTACCCAGTGTTCTCCTGACTCTCCAACTTTGACCACCTTATATTCTACATATAAGTGAGATCCTATCAATCATCCAAAGATACTGTTACATTGGCGAAATTATTTTTTTCTCTTCAGAAGGCCGCTTCTGAGATGCCTTCACTTCCTGCTATTCCTGCCCTTGCATGAGCCACTCCCCTGGCTTGGTTTGGACTTGGTGACTCACTTCTAACAAATAGAATATAGCAAAGGGGCTCGGCACCTAACAAATGGGTTTGGGTGCCCAGTGGTTAGGGTGCCGGCCACATACACTGAGGCTGGTGTGCTCAAGTATGGCCCGGGCCTGCTAAACAACAATGACAACTGCAACCAAAAAATAGCCAGTCGTTGTGGCAGGCACCTGCTACTTTGGAGGCTACAACCAAAAAATAGCCAGGCAGGGGGAGGCGGAGGAAGATGGTGGCGGAGACGGTCCTATAGCCCATCTCTCCCAGGTCAGCAGGTGAGAGGGTGGGAGCTCTGGATCTTTCCCCTTGTGAACTATTGGAGTGGATGGGCAACTGGTGAGACACAGAGATCAGGAGGATTGGCGCGTTCGAAATATAATTCTTAACTGGAAATGGGTGCAGACTGTTTCCCCCTGCGTGGCGGAGGGGCAGCCGGCCCCTCCCACAGGGAGGACAGCAGGTCCCATCCCACAAGCTCTAATCAGAGAAAACTCCACTGAAGC
>CAUYON010032282.1:0-45233 GCA_963573935.1 Arctocebus calabarensis
CAATGGTACATTTCAAAACCACTAAGAGTATAGCATAAATCTCTAACCACCGCAAATAAGTAAGTTAGATGATGGCTATGTTAATCAGTTTGATTTAAGCATTCCACATTGTATATCAAATCAGCACATTGTACCCCATAATTGTATATAGTTGTGATTTAATAAACAAAAATAATAATTAGGGTGGTGTCTGTGGCTCATTGAGTAGGGCGCCAGCCCCATATACCAAAGATGGTGGGTTCAAACCCGGCCTCGGCTGAACAGCAAAACAGAAAAATAGCTGGGCATTGTGGCGGTGCCTGTAGTGCCAGCTATTCGGGAGGCTGAGGCAAGAGAATCGCCTAAGCCCAGGAATTGGAGGTTGCCGTGAGCTGTGTGACTCCATGGCACTCTACCAAGAGCGATAAAGTGAGACTCTGTCTCTACAAAAAAAAAAAAATAATAAAATAATAATAATAATAAAATAAAAAGAGGCTAGTGTAGCAGCCTGAGAACAGGTGGCGACTGGAACAGCAGGCAAGCTGGTTAAGGAGAGAGTTCCTGAGTTAGGGAAATGGGTTTGAGAGATTTTCTGTGCTAAACAGTCCAAGATTAAGATTGAGACTGGGAAATTGCACATACATAAAGAAATTAGCAAATAAAAACAAACAAATAAACAAAAGCCCCATTACTAACTCTAGGGAAAACAAGTAAATAAATACAACCCTTGTATATCTACTACCTAGAGGACAGATTATAATAATGTTATCCCTTGGACATTGAGTGAAAACATTGGGAGGAATGGGGAGAGAATAAGAACATGGATAGAGGGATATTGTTAGAGAACCCTCTCTAACATATTCCACATCCAGAATATGAGGAGAGCCCTCTCCTCATATGCCATACCCAGAACACTGAACTTGGAAAGTCAAAGAATATGAGTCAGAATAAGTTCACTATGAGAAAAGTTTATAGTAGAAGAAATGGTTGAAAGTTTCAAAGACATATGTGGGAGCAGACTTTAGAGGAAGGAAAGATAGGGTGTCAGAAGTGGCTGCTTTTTGTATCTTATTTCTGTGTTTGTTATGGGTGGATAGTCACATTCTTTGAGGCACAGTTTTGTTTTACTTTTTAAAAATTTAATGTGCCACATTAATAAAAGTAAATAGTAGATATAAATATTGGACTTTGGATTTGCCTTTTGAAAATTGATAGCTAGGAATTGGACATACACAAATTTTAAAACAGCATACAGATTGGCTCTAATTTATAGCTTTTAAGTTCTGTGGATGAATAGAGCATATTTTCTACATGATTTATTAAGTTATTCCTCTTCTATCATGTTGAGTCTTTGTTATTGTCTTGGGTCTGCGACATTCATGTATTAACTCAATTTGTCAAGTGTTCTTCAAATATTTATTCAGTGAGCTACTAGTCCAGGATCTAAGGACACAGCAACAGACATAATAGAAGGCTTCCCTGCTGGAATTAAGCTTATCTTTTGGACATCTGGGGGTAGAATGTCCTTGGCTAAGTCATGTGTTGCAATTTACTTGACCTTCAGGTTTTCTATCCATAAAATGGGTATAATATCACTCACCTATCATTTCATGACTTAATTACATAATTACAAGGACCTGTCCAAATTGATATTATTTTTGCTATAGTAAGAGGCAGAATCTCACAAAGAGATTCTGCTATAGTAAGAGATTTTGCTATAGGAAGAGGCAGAATCTCACAAAGAACCACTTTAATATTCAAAGATTTCATTCCACAGTCATTTCTTTTAGGGACGAGGCAATCAATATCAAAATATCAAAATGACTGTCATAGTCCTCTTTAGTGCAAAAAGGCAGATGGTCAAAATCTGTTTCTAGACTTCTAGATTCTAGATAAATCTAAATTGTCACTCAATTTATCCAAATATTTCAGGGCTTTCTGGTGTTGTATTAGTGGAATACTCAGTCCACATTTGTTCCATTCTTTGTCTGCCTATGCAAAAAAAAAAAAAAAAAAGGCACAAATAAATCTATTGAAAATAAAAATGCACTCAACTGCTTATGATGCAAAAGGATGACTTTGCTAAACATAGTAACTATTTAATGCAACCTATTCCCTGCCCATCAGCTTGGATATTGAGACTATTTTGTAAACCTGAGGAGATATGCCTTTTAATATTTTTTGGAAGGTCAAGAGTTTAGAAAGTGTGGAAGTGTAAGAGAGAAATGTGGTATTATATACAAGGTCCTAGGTTTTATCCTAGGGAAAGCACTATATACCTCACTGCTAAATATCAGCTTTGAAGTACTCTCTTTGGGAAGTATAGTCCACCCTTAAAAATAATTTTGGAACTCTTTTTCTGGAATGGCCATGAGAGCTGTTGTTGTATGACCACCTGATGTCCTGAATATCATCAAAATATCTTCATTTCAACATTTCCTTTATCTTTGCATTAATAAAAAATTCACTGGGGGCCAAATCAGGTAAGTAGGGAGAATAATCCAATAAGTTACTTAGTTGTAAGCTAAAAACTCACTGACAGTGCCATGTGAACTGATGCACTGTCTATGATGCAAAAGCCATAAATTGTGGCCAAGATTTTCAAATAATATTTTCCTGTTTCTCTGTTGAAGTTTACTTGATCTTCTGATCTTATAATTCTGTATCTCATAGTCAGTTGATGATTTTTACACACAATTCATGAATTTTTGCAATGTATTTTTAGTTCTGCCCATTACTAGCCACCCCCACCTCTTCAACAGGGGTGCTTTTTCTCCCTCCAGAAAAAGGATTAATCCATCTGTATACTGCCACTTTTTTCATAGCATTATCCCATAAACATGTCCTTATTTCACTTCCACGCTTGACAAGTTTAAAAAGAAATTTAATGTTTGTTCATTGGTCTAATTCAAGCCCTGACATTCTCACAATGGTACACACAAAAAATATAACAACAAAAATGAACACTACTCAGCAAGACACTCACAGATGCAACTATGAGACACTGATATACCAAGGTTGTGAATCCTTACTGAGTTGTCTGAACAGTGCTGTCAATGTAAGTACATGGTAACAAGTTCATGAACTTAATTATCAGACCTCATATTTAGCAAACAGTATAGTGGAAATGGAAACATACCAGACAATGTGTCAGGTCCAGTATAAAACAAGTACCTGTTACCACTACTATCGTGCTTTGCACCACCATCACTTCTGGTAACAGCAAAATCCTTCAGACTGGTTTTCCTGTGTCTGTTTTCCCATTAAAAAGATAAGCCTTATTATAACACTCCTCTCCCCAAACATCCATTATTTCTCCAACAGGTCACATTTCCTGCAATAATCTACAAAAAATGTTAAATGGAAGAATCAATCAATCAATTACCAGTGAGACTTGGGGCACTCAATTTATGTAACGTGTTAGGTGTTAAAATTAACATAAAAAACAATTAAAACCTTGGAAAAAAATTCTGCTGAGATCCAGGACATGTGGAATAATTAAAGACCCTTTGGGAATTTAGAAGGAGTATATGTGTGTTAAAGTGTTTGGCATTCCTTTCATGGCAAAGGCTTAAGTGTTAGTTGGGGACATGGATGCCATTGCCATTATGTTTATATCTAATTAAACACAAAGGACAAAATACAAAACACACAGCTGTATATGCTGAGTCTATGGCTATCATCCTCTTGATTCTATATGACACATCTTATATCTTGTATAATAGCTTAAACCACATATTTTAGCACAAACTGGTGACTTCTACCAATGAGTAACACTGCACTGATTTGGACTGATATATAGGAGACACACAGGAGACTGAATTAAAATCCGATCTGATGTGTCAAGGTCAGAGCAATGAGAGACCCATTGTGAACCCTGTAGAAAAACTAGAGCTCAGGTAAACTCTGTTATCTGGAATCTGGAACTCTGAGAAATGATTAAGTGGCATCTCTGCAAATATATGGTACAAACACAACCTGTTTAATCTTTGAAACAGAATTCACATGTGATTCAACAAAGAGATATTAAACTATAGACAGCATCATGAGAGTGCTGGGTTTATTTTATTCCATTCTAATTATTTGAAAATTGATAATTTGTGTACATATGGCAACTTCCCATTGATCTGAATATTGGATTAAATGAAACAAGCTGGCATTGCCAACTGAATCGATTGCACCTAATGAGATGAAGATGTGGAAATAGCCATGGGCCATTCTTCACAAGCTGTGATCTTCCCGCAAATACCTTACCAAAGAAAAAAGAGACAAAATACTACTGGAAAGTAGTTTTCAACCCATGCTCAAATCATTCACTGACAAATCTTTTGCTGTAGACCACTGAACATGGTTTGCTTGGCTAACTTCTAGAATAGATCGGGTGATATTGGGCAACAGAATGAGACCACCAAAGGACAGGAAACAATTCGGAACATGTTTTTTTTTTTTAATATCAGAAAAGTTCTTATAAGTGAAACTTTTCCAGTTAGGTAAATATTACAGTTGTCTTTCCCAAATTTTAGTTTTTCACATAACCAAATTTAATAGCTCTACCAAATCTGTATTTTGCTTACTTTATTATTCTTTCTTTTGCTTAAATTAATTCATCTAATTTACAATTAAATGCATTATTTTAAAGAAAATAGTATATCACTACCAAACTATAAATAGATATTATTTATTCGTGGTAACTGCAAATATAAGTAAAATGAAACATTGTTTTCAAATTTTAGTTCTGATTTTAGGACTATGACCTCTTTGTCAGAATGAAGACACACAACTCTTTGCTTGGAGTTAATGTCTGGTACCAAAACCAGAATGTGGGTATATGTGTATGTGTGTGTGTTTATGTGTATTAAACACTGGATTCAATAAAATTTATTTAAGCTCTTATATATATTTAAAAATTTGATACCTTTGTTATAAGACTTCTTGAAATATTTAAAAATGCATAAGCTTTGTTATTTTTTTCTGAGGAGCATATGTTGTATAGTATTTCACAAGATGTTTCGAGCATGAAATATTTTCTAGGTGGAACATATTAGAAAAGACATATTGGGGCAGCGCCTGTGGCTCAGTGAGTAGGGTGCTGGCCCCATATACCAGAGGGGGCAGGTTCAAACCTGTCCCCAGCCAAAAAAAAAGACATATTGCTTTCAACCTCCACTGGCAAATTGTGTTCTTGCTTTTGCTACTTTTCATAGTCTTTCATACTGCTATACTGATCTTTGCTTTGGCTAAATGACTTAGTCATTTTCTTAAATACAACACAACATTTAATCTCCATTCTTTACTCACAGAATTTCCTTCACTGCTAGATTATTTTCAGTTGTTAAAACACATTGTTACTTCACACAACTGTACTCAAAATAGCTGAAAAGCAGAAACACCCTAATTTATGTCAACTGGTGAATGGTCAAACAACATGGGACAAATCTATACAATGGAAAACTATTTAGCAATGAAAAAGACTAACTTACTCAATTACGCTACAACATCAATGAATAACAACTATTAAGTAGAAAATATATGCACCCCCCCAAAGATACAAAAGGCCACCTGTTTATGTGGAGTGTTCATAAAACGAGACTCTATAAAGACAAAGTGAATTAGTGGTTGCCTGGGCTATCCTGGGAGGGGAGATTAACCATCAACGGGTAAGTGGCATCTGACTGGGGTGGTAGAAATTTCCTAAAACTCCTATGATATGATGAGTGCACAATTTGGTATATTTACTGAATTCTCTAAATTTTACATTTAAAATGGCTGAATTTTGCGGAATATAAATTCTTCTTTAATAAAATTATGTAAAAATCTCAGCTATTCATCCATCCAAGCCACCCTCTATCCACTGGTCCATCCCTCCTTCTCTAAGATTCTTTCTCTCATGCCTCAACCTGAAGGTGACCTTTCTTTGTCTTGAAAAAAACATACCAGGGTGTTTTTCTGTATCTTAGATCTTTTCATTTGCCTTTCTGATATGAGATTCATTTGAGTATTTGCATAATATTTTTACTAGACTGTCAGTTTATGCAGACAAACTATTCTGAACTAGTTCAAGTGAAAATGTATACACATTTATTGAATCTGAATACATGAGGAAAATTCTGTTTAATAAAATGTAATGATAATAAAAACAAGTGAAAATATCCACTAGTATTATTCCAGGTATGAAATCTCGAATAATGAGATGAGATGTCATGCCTCAACACCTCTGCCATTTATCCAAAGGATAATGACAATAATAGCAACAACAGAAGGCAGAGAGCCTTTCCTGAATGTTGAGTTACAGGCTGGCCATGCTGCTGGGTGCCTCTCATTTTGTAGATATTCTTCCAGAAAAAGAGACCGAAACACAGTGAAGTTAAGACAATTGCCTTAGGCCTGTTGCCCTGAACACAAAGCCTGAGGCAGGAGTTGCACACATGTGGCTATAGAGGCAGTGGTCTCAAGGGATACTGGGAGAGAGATGCAGGAAGGTAGAAAAGAACAGTGTAGGAGTCAAGATGTTTCAGGGGAAGTCTACTTTAGTCTGATCCCTGGAGAGCTCTCGAAGATAAACTGGCGAGAAGTCTGTCCAGCCTAAAGACAAGTTACTCTGTGTGTGTGTGTGTGTGTCTCTCACTCCCACACATGTTGGCTACAATCACTCAGGAGTAATCCTGCAGTCCAAGAGAACAGGTGTGAGCCTTAGTGAATGCCAATCAGCAGGGGATGGACACACCCACACGGAAAAGGGATTTGAAGAGACCTGAGCACTTGCTACAGGTGTTGGTTCAAATCACACACTGAGTAGGTAAAACACCTGAGATTCAAACCCCAACCTTGCTCATGCCTGTAGTAGTGCCTCCAATCTTCTACTTTTATCTTCACTCTTACATTGTGTTGTGTTTCGATCTTAAAACACACACACAGAAATGCATACCATCCCACTGTTATGGCCTAGGTTGGTCCATTGGAATCTATTTTAAAATAAATATTAATTCAAAGTAGGATAATAAAATCAGGCCTATTTGATGCCCTTCTTTAATCTTACCTTTAATGAATAGATAACAAAATTTAATTGCATGCATTATTTAAAGTGTCTAAGGAATTTAGCGGCTGCTTTAAAATAGCTGATTTCTTCCAGCATTTTAAATGTTCCCCACTCCACATCCTTATTTAGATGAACATATTTATACTCTCTATGAATAAAGATTTGCTCAGAATCTCAGTTCAGATAGTACTCAAATCACCACATGTTCCAAATCAATTAGTCTGAATTTCTGAGAAATTACAGTATATTCTTCATTTTCATTTTATCAGAGGTAAAATCATAAAAACAAGTGAAATTTGATGGTAGAAAGCAGTAGAGGGCTGACAGCCTGAAAAAGGATAACAACGGCAAGAAATTATTAGCAAACATACAAACAAAAACCAAAGGATGGCGAGATTCCTGCCAGATAGCACTAAGCAGAGGATTGGCGAGCTTTATTCTAAACAAAGCAGGATTTATTCCAATAATACTAAGACCATTTATGGGCAATGACAAAAGCTCTAAGTGGAAATTGCTTGCTAGAGCTCTCAGAATCTGTTTTCATTCATTTTCATTCTACCCTCAGCTCAGTCTCGTTGTCATTTAAATGCAGACACAAGGGGAATTTCCACGTCATCCACTAGTCATGGTTACCTATCTTTCCCGCTTATCTCTCCTGTTTTGCCTATTTTGAAAGCAGCCTCACAGCATTGAGCTGTAGAATAAGTAGCCAAGATATCCAAGTACTTGGATATAAAGAGAATGTTTGACTGATGACACGTATATACATTCCATGTTGAAAATAAAATGCTCCTGTGGATATATGTCTATGATAAAGTCACCTGGCCCTGCCACTAGGACACAGTAATTGGTTGAGAAGGCAAAACTTAACATGTCTTGAGAATATGGTGTGATAGTTGGCACCCCAAACTGGCTACATTTTAAGCCATGGAAATAACAGAATTGGGGACTAAGGTATACTGAATGGGTAAAAGCAAGCTTGAGTCAGGAACCAATTTCTGGAAGTAATTTCTCCAAAAAAGAGAATCCTTTATAGAGTGATGCATCGTATATTCTATTTTAAACCACAGCCAGAAACATTTCTCCTCAATAAGAAATTTGCCTTGAGTGTTGCTGTTGTTTGTTGGAAAACTCCATATATATTTTTTTTCATTCATGGGAGAGAAGGGAAGGTGGATGACATTAGTGATGCATCCTTGTGATTTTCATCTGTTATTTAATTATGACATTGAGTCTTTGAAGAGAAAATAGTATTCTTCTTTGTTGATAGAAGTGAGACTTAGAAAAATTTTTAAAAAGGCAAAAAAGAAAAGACAAATAATAACACATTAATGAAAGGACACAGGTTGGGATCAATTCCACGCTTCCAATGCACATCTCCTGTTTATGTTTCCATGTACCCTAGAGTTTAATATGCCTCTCAAATGTGTCCTAGATGTCACCAGGAGGCAAATACTGCTTAGAGTTAAACACAAGCAGGCTGGTTTGTTTACAACAAGATTCATCAACATTATTAATCTGGCCAAGTATATTTTGCACCCTCCAAGAAGGATCTACTGGACTGTACATCTAGAATTCCATAATTGTCAAGGCCTTTCCCCCATAAACACTGCCTGACATTTAACGTCCACTGCCAACATTTAGAAACGACTGTTTCTCCAGTCATATTACACAGTACAAGATAAGAGACAGATGAGAGCTAGAAGAACTTCAGTTTGTATTTCATAGCCTTTTACATAGCCTGAAATGTTATGAGCTTGCATTAATTTGGGAATTGAAAAAAGCACCATTTATATGATTCAACAAAATACTATGTATGTTTCCCCTAGAATGTATTTATAAATATAAGAAAGGAAATGCATGTGCACTAACCAAAGGTTCATATCTCTTATAATCTTTATGTAAGAGCAGAATGAGAAAATATTCATATAATGTTTGATGAATATTACAATAACAGCAATGCAGAGTTATGTTAGACTGGGCACTGTTCTCAGGGCACAGTAGACATTAACTCATTGAATCATCATACCAACCCCCCCTAAAACTGATATTATCTCCACATGACAGATGAGAATCCTGGGACCCCGGTAAGTTAATGTACTTCTCAAAAATTCTACTAGTGACTTGCATAAGCAAGTGTGTGTCGGAACCTAGTACTAAGGTATTTTCTACCAAACTTCCTACTGCTAATGACTTCCGCATAATGCTGTTGTGCAAGGAAGTCTGGGTGCTTTTGGACAGCTTCCATAGCCTCTGTAAAAATGAGCTAGGGCTTCTGGTATATTATTTCTTCTTCTTTAACTTTCTACCCCATCTTCCTCGCTTTTTGTGCTTTTGTTATTTGGAAATCTGCAAATATAATATTACAAATGAGAAGAAAAACTATTATAAAATTTAATTTGGTAGTGTAATGGTAATGCTAGTTTACAGACATTTGGTTGGTTCCCTTATTGTTCAATTATATCTATTTGTTGAGCACCTACTAAATATAGCTGCAATAGACATAAACATGCTTTAGAAACTCTGCCTGGAAACAAAAAGGGTTGGGGGTTTACTGAAACAGACAGATGTTTGCATGTTAGAAGTTTTGTTCCACCAATGGCAAGATGGATGTTGATGCATGAATAGCCTCTCCCAAGGTGTTTCTTGCTACCAAGAGACAAACACACATATATAAGAGGACTAGTGAGTCGGGGCTATGAACTCAGCCTTGGGTCACAGCATAGTGACTCTCCCTCCTCACCAGATGATACTTGTACCTAGAACCTTGTAACTTGCCTGGTTTTCTCTAACACTTTAACCATAAACAGATGTATGCATATGAGGGAAGACACATGGAAAACTTAACGTAAAATAAAAGAGAATCAAGTGAAAACAGAAATCCCATCACTATTACAGAAAAAAAAGGGGGGGGAAGAAAAAGTGGACTTATAAAACTCTTATTTTGAAAAATTATAAGTGACTCTTAAAAACTATTAAAACCAAATGCTTATGTAGTGTTGACCTTGTGCCTGACAGGGCAAGTACTTTCTATATTTTAGCTTACTTTAGCCTCAAAACTTTATGAAAGCAATACTATAATTATTTCCTTTTTCTTGATGACAAAACCAGGACACAGATTGGATGAGAAGGGTGTCTAAGATTTCTAGGAAGGTAAATGCTGGGGGCTGGGGCAAATGCTAGGAGGTTCAGACAGTCTCTCCAAGGAGAGCACCTGACCACCACCAGCCCACCCATGACGCAATGTTTTGCAAGTGGCACTCCCCTCTTTGCTGTGACTGTACTTCACATTCTGCCTATATTAATTCATCAGACTTCACAACAATGTCATTGAAATGAATCTTATTCCCACTTATTGACAAAAGGAAACTAAGATCAGATAATTAGTTATTGGCTGAGTCTGGGTGCAAATAAGAGTAGTCGAATCCAACACTGTGTGCTTTTTTGAGAAATTGTTTTAGGACTCAAGATCTATGAAAGTGCAGGTCATACCTTATTGACTTTGGATTCCAAATTATAGCATAAAGTATTCTTCCTACACCAAACAGCATCAGTTTGAATTGAGATCAAAGTAATATTCTTCCCTCTCTTTATTCTAGAAGGTAATGAAAAACAAAAATAATATGAATCATCCCTTTGGACAAATTTTATAAATAACTTTTGAAAGAAGTGAAAAAAATGTATGAGGACTTAGGAGTCCCTGTTGAGGAATCATTTAGTGGCATCTATTGGTGGTCTCAAATGCTTTGGTATAATTTGTGAAGCCTCTCTAGATCACTCTTTTCCTTCTAATCTATTCCCCATATTAAATAATTCTTACCTAGGTTTTCTCATGAATGGTGCCTACTGAAATGCAAGCAGGCTGCTGCTAAGAAAATTAAATGGAACCTCCAAAAAGGCTGAGAATTGCCAAAGAGCAGTAAATTCCCACCCTGTACCCCATTCCTCACCCTGCCCTTTCTCACATACTACATACCAAGGAAATAAAGCAATATGCATCGACAGTGTGAAATGGATTGTCCCTCAAGATAATAAAGTCATAATTCCTCTAGAAGGGGCAAGAAATGAGCTCTCCTATGAGTTAGGCGAGACTGCCTGGTAAAAACATCAATACGCCAGGTCCTTGTTGACTTCTTGGACTTAGGAATATTTATAGAGATGGCTCCTCATCAACTATTCTAGAAATTGTTTGACTTGAAGTTGAAAAATGACTTCAAGGTGTAAAAACCTGGCATTAGTCCCAAGATGTTGACCCTGAATTCCCTTATTTTTTAAAGATTAAAAACAATCTTGGAACTCCTCAATTTTAAATATGTTTTCTGAACCAAAAAATGTTTTTACTTTCACATTGATAAATTACTATGTTCCAGAGGGCACTGTTTTTGTTTTTTTTTCCCTTATGGAAAAAAGAATTGTATGTTTCATATTGATATTCTTTCCCTTTAAAAATTAACCTCTAAAAAAAGTTACATAAACACATGCCAAAAATGGACACATTCAAAGAAATGAAAAATGCAATACATGTACAAATCTACCCGCTGTGTGTGCTTTTATAACAAGATCATCATTTTTTCAACTTTTTTTGAAACTTCTTCTTTGACCTTAAGAAATCTATTCCGAATATCTTTTCAACACAATGGTGCCTGCCAGTCTCCTGGGACTTAAGGTGAGTAGATATCAGAATTTATCAACAGGCAAGTGAAACAAGGCTCTTGCCCAAATTGAATGAATTCAGAATTGAGGGATGGCCAAGGGGGATGACCCTGATGGGGAAGAACCAGGCTTAAAGGGGGCAGTAGGCTGAGATCTAAAAGGCAAGCAAGGAAACCGCCTTGGTCATTGCAGAGCCTTTGCGAGATCAAGCAGTGAAATTCATAACTCCATGATAACAACCAGCAGAGGTATAAACATCTTACTGAACTCATAGGAGGGACCAAAACTGGTCATTCTAAGCACTGTATGTCTATTAAATGTGTGTTCTTTCCAGATAATAGCCTCTGAGCCAGGTCCATTTGAGGATTTTCTAGAAAAAGAAACAGGGGATCTGAAAAGTTAAATAAGTTGCCTGAGATCATACAGCTCCTTAGAGCAGAGATCATAGTCAAGGTGTTTTTCTTCCAAGGGGGCAGCATATCCCACTTCAACCCACAGGCAAGCTTTATCCTTATTCAGGGCTCTGTTTTTGTGATGCCCTCTTCTCCCTCTGTATGTGGACACACGTGAAATATAAATCCACCTCTTAAGGAACCTTCACAGGTCTCAGTACACAAAAATCAACATTCTTTGATGAGCTCAGTGCTTGTTAACTGATCAATCTCATGGCTTATCTTTTCTGTGTACACATATGTGTGTGGTGAGTGTGAGCACGTGCACCCGTGAATCTAGCAAGAGTTTCTACAGACATGTATCTGTGCATATCTGCATGTGTGTAGATTCCCATACAACACTGTACACTTCACTGATTTTAATAACTACTGAACACACATTTTCAAAAGCAGGACATCAGATCTGTAACAACTAGAGATTAAACTTTCCAAGACCTACTAAGAGATTGGTGGCTAAAAGTTGTAGACACAAGAGAAGCACAAATGCAGAACCATTAAAGATATCTGCAAAAAAATCTTCACTTTTGAAACTCAAAATGTAAGCAGAAATTTCCTCTCCATATATTTGAATTTCACTCTATTTGTAAAGGTATGGTACATTAACAATTTTCAGTTTTCAGGAATTCATCTGTTACTTGAAGAGTAGACTGCTCTTCATAATCATTTTTACTGTAACAAATAAACTAGTCTTTGCAACCATTCTGTTAAATGTTCTCCCTGAGCAAATATATCATTTATTTTGATTGAAAGTATGCTATTGCCACCACACCCCTGAGAAATGAAGTTTTAAGTCCCCACCTATTCTTAACACCCAACTGGAGGAATGTCCATCCCCTCTTGTTCAATTTCAACTCTCTGTGGTTGTACCTCCATTGTATGAGGTATTATGTCTATTTTACATACTTGGAGGTTGAACTAAGCAGATTCTCTCTAATATCCTTGCTGTTTTCCCCATTCCCTCATTTGATATAAAATTATGCCTTTCTCTTTGAATATTTATGATAAGAATGATCTTGCAGCAATATATCCCTCCCCCCCAAAAAAAGTCTTCTTTATTTGAGTCAGAGTCTTTTAAGATTATGACCACAACTCTCAAATGGGCATTCAGTACTGTTTGGCAATATTCTCACATTTGCTCAGTAAATTTGCTTCCCCAAGCTCTGATAAGGCTAGATAGTGTTTTCTCTCATCTCAGTCATTGTTCCTCACCCTACTAATGTTTTTCACGTCACTGTTTCACATTAACTGAGGAGGAGGAAGAAGTCAGATACATAGCATTTCACTTCCCTGTCATGAATGATGTGTCTTACCTCCCTGTTATGAATGAACCAATGTCTATGTAAGTTCAATGAATGAATGAATGAGTACTTATAAACATGAAGGAATCCATCTGTCCTGAATGAAGAGGAAGACAAAAACCAGCACAGGCATTTCTAGGGTGGAGCTACAGATGTAGCACACTGCTGGATAATCATATAGAAAAGAAATGGTAAATAACAAGCAGATGACATTCACCTTTGCCCCACTGCCTCAGATTTTTGCCTTACTTGGCTTTGTAGACTATGTCTAATAATTAATGGGCACATTTATAAAGGACTTTAATGGAGCCAGCCACTATCAAATTATTAGTTTTCACAATGACCACTTATATATGAGTAAATTAAGGCTTGAAGAGCTTAAGATGCCCAAGATCAACTTAAAAGTTAAGGATCTAGAATTCAAATCTATGTTTTTGATGGGAAACTCATATTCTGTCTATTCAGCCATGTTGCCAGTCAAGCCCTGAGACCTTTCCTAGGGTCCAAATTCAGCTGAGTTTCTACACAATTCTGTGGGAAGCAGAACTACATTTTTCCTACAGGCTTAAAGGCCTGGAAATATCATGCTCTCCCAGCCTCACTGTGTCAGGCATGAATCTAGGTGGTCGCAGAGATAGGAAAAGAGACATGGACAACCTACTGTGCCTTTTATGTCCAGCCTGCAATCTTGGAGGACTGGATCATGCTTTCTTTGTCTCCAGACAAGAATTGTAGTAATAATTCTGCAAGAAAAAAATTAAAACCTAAAATCACAACAGGAGCAAATCTTGCTTTTGTGCAGTCTGAAGAATATATTATTTAGAGAAGTTGGATCTATAAGAAAAACACATATACAAAATTTGGCACAGAAGTTAGTATTTACTTTGAATAGGAATGGGAAGAAGCTTGTGCCCTTGAAGGGCTCTGTGACTTAAGCTTCATTTACTGCCTCTGACCATGACCCAGCCCTACCTACGAAACAAGTACATGGTGTTTGGAAACCTATAATCTTTAGGTACCTACAGCTAGCTTTGAATCCTCATTTGGCCTCTTCTAGGTGTACAGTCTTAGGCAAGCAACAGTATTTCATCAACACGTACTTTCTCCCTCGTTAAATTTTCAAGGATAACTAGTTCATATTAGTAAAGTATCTCAGGAATGGAAAAAAATATCCAATGTATTCAGTACTACTGTGAAACCAATTTCACTCACACTTGCATATGAAACATGAAACACAACTATAAGCTAGGATGAAGGGGGAAGGGGAGGGAAAAGGGAAAGGAGGAGGTAGGTCAATAGAAGGAGGGTTAGTAGGGGGACCACACTATGGAACATACAAGTACAAGTTGGATCTATCACGTGTAGAACACAGATGTCTTCACATTGTAATTGGGTAAATGAGGTGAAGGCTATGTTGATTAGTAAGATGTAAGCACTCCAATTTGTACAAATAATCAACACATTGAATCCCATAATGGCATAAATGTATTCATGATCTATGTACAAATGACTTAATAAAAGAAATTGTTGCCAACATGAATAATGCATGGGAATTTTGGCCAGTGTAGCTGGCATGTGCTCAGCAAAGTGCTCATTAAGTGTTGCTGGTATTATTAGCATTATGCTGTCTTCTTGCTCACCAGCTCTGTGCTCTGCCTACATGAGGCTCCTGTCCTATATTTATCCCCTTGATACCTCCTGATACTTCAGTACCAGCCATTTGGGATTTGACTTTGTGTCTTCTTCCTTGTGGATCTTCAATGGGGAGATTGAGCCTTAGCCTCCTGTTGAATCAAAACTTTGGTCCCAACCTCACCAAGTCTGTGTCATCACATTTTGTTGTATCCATTAGTTTCATCAGAAGCTGTGTTTCTGCCCGTGCCCCATCATCTCCCTCAGTATAAACCAATAAAACTAGAAAATAGTAATGTGCAGAAAAATGTTCACAATATATATTTATGTAAATAAGGCTGTACAATTCCTATAATTGTGGTTAATGAGATTATCCTTATAGGATTTTTCAAAAACTAGATACTATAAATATGTAAATTGATTAGTTCCTCTCCTAGAATATAATGACTGCTTATTATAGATGCTTATTATAGATTATTCTTATAGGATTTTTCAAAAACTAAATACTATAAATATGTAAATTGATTAGTTCCTCTCCTAGAATATAATGACTGCCTATTATATACTGTAGTTATTACAGTATCACAACTAAATAGCATTGCGATTTCTAACAAGTCAATTAACCTTTCTGGGCCTCAATTTACTCCTAAAACAAGGAGGATGGACAACAGTTTCTATGAGTCTTGCTCAATGTATTATTCTTATCTCAATGTGCCCAATTTGGGTATTTCTCTTTGAAGCTCATATGTAGGGGTACAGGACCTACTCAAAGTAAAATAACACGGCCTTCCTTTTTATGAAATTTTCCTTCTCACTTCCACTGTCATATACTACCACTGAAGCAGGTGCTCAAAGAATATGATTTGACTTTTCCAAATTCTTTCTCTAGTAAAGTCATATTAAGATAATTCACATTGTTCCTAATGATGCAGTTAAGAGTGGACCACATGTTCCAGGATGCTGAGGCAGCCTGGTAAGAAGAAACAAAAACTCAATGTCCTCACCCAACATGGTCGATAGAAGAGTAGACCTGGCTTACCAGAAAAAAGAACTTTGAGCTTGGATGTATGGTAAAGATCAGTGATGGGCAGTACAGGTAGTTGTTGCAGATAAAAGAAGCCTGACAAAAGGTACTGAATCTAGGCCTTGTTAGGCGTCTGGGGTAAAGCAAAGAGATGTCTGGGAGTAGACCTTACACAGATCAGTGCGGACAGGTATGATGAGGAAACTGATATCCAGAACTATAAAGGAATCTAGAGTCAGGGGCGGTGTGCACGCTTCCTAGTATAATTCTCCAGCGGCCTCTCAGCAACAAAGAATATGATTCAAAGTCCTTGAAATGGCCCTGCAGGAATGACCTTGGCTCTCCTTCCACCCCCACCTCCAATACCCTGGCTGGTTCACTCTGATCTAGGTACACTAATGTGCCTGTGCTCCCTGGATACACAAAGCACACTTCAAACTAAAGGTTCTTGTATTGGTGGTTCCTTTGTCTGAAATCCTCTTGTTGCACTCTACCATGTCTCATGCACTCATTTCTTTATAGTATTTGCAGACAAATGACTTCTTTATAAAGGCTGTCTCAGACCCTATCATAATGAATGCCCTATTTCTGTTCCCTTGCCATATTTTGTGCTAGTGACTCCAATCTCAGGTTACATATTCCATATATTCCTTTACCTTTTACCGTGCTTCCCCAATAGTCTATAAATTACACAAAGACTGCAATTGTGCTCAGTATTGGGCTTAGATCAATGTATGAAGCACAGCAAAAGCACGTGCACTTAGCTAATGAATGAATTAATGAATAAATTCTGCTACAGCTTTTCTGTCTCCTGCACATTTTCGTAGCATTTATAGTTTGTATCTCAAAACACATCAGAGGAGCTTGCACAAAAGAGATTGTCTTCTGTTGTGCTTACCATGGCTTGGCGGATCCCCAGTGCCTAGAATAGGAGCTGGCACTTGGGAGTTGCTCAATAAATAGTATTAAGTTTTATTTACCATGAAAAAGTTCCTGGACTCTAGTTTCAAGAAAGGAAATGAATGATTATTCTTTGATTATGATAGTGAGTAGCAACTGGAACCAGTTTTAAATCCAACCCAATCAATCAATGACAACTTCCCCTTAGTAGCCATGCTTCTGGAAATCTCCACACCCTATATATAACATCAGCAGCGTTGTCCTGGGAATGACTGACTGCATCCTACAAGCATAGCTGTCACGTGTTTAGGAAGCAATGAATCACTTTTTGTTTCAGATATTGAGTGGTAGCCCCCCCTTCTTTGGATAGAAATACGGTGGTGCCTAGCCACAATACCCAAGTGCACAGATAATTTATTATAATCCCAGACAGGGTTCTAAGCACATACTAATGTCAAGGCATATCAATCACCAATAAACAGGAGAGAAAGTGATATGAGTATTCCAAATTAAAAGATAAGGAAACTAAAGTACAGAGAGTTGGAGTGCTTACCAAGGGCCATATAGCATGTACACATTAGACCTGAGATTTAATTATTATTTAACTCAATTATTTTGGCTTCTGAGTCTGCACACTTAGTATCTATGCTCTATGTCTTTTCTATAAAAACTAAAACACACAATGATATAATTTCAGGACCAAGGTTTGTCTCACGGATTAGTCTCTCAACCTGTTCAAATGTTTTTCAAAGAATTGTCATCAACAGCCTGGAGAGTGGGGGTGAAATTCAAACAGAGAGGTAAGAGTGAGTGACAGTGGCATGGGAGAGTGTAGTGAAGGAGGTAAGGGATTTAGCTCCCTGATTTTAATAAGAATTATAAACAATTAGCATAAATGTCCTTGTGAAATACACATGGATATATATGCATAGAACAAACAGAGGGAATATATACATGTACATATATAGAACCATGGCCTTCCAGTTCATCTACTGAACAACTGAACACAGCAGGTGGTAATGACTCTTTACCACCCAGACTATTCAGACAAGTCACAGAGGAAGAAAACCGTTTACAGCTAGGTCCCTAAGGCCAACCGTTCATTGTAGTGGCACCTACCACTGAGACTATAGTGAGGCCAGAAGGCCACTGCATTTTCACCCCTTTTTAGTGGTTGGTGTATGTGCAGAATTAACAAAAGAGCTGTAATTTGAATGAGTATTTTTAAAAAACTCAGGTTGTATTTGTTTTATCTTCTCAGTATAACCAGTAACCATTTTACTTTGCAGAAAAGTTTTGTTCATAACTAAATAACAAATTGTTTGGAAAGGCATTTTATCCTCTCTGGGACTCAGTTTCTTTAACTACTAAGTGATCAATTGAGAAGTGGTAATTTCTCAGTGATCTTCTGTTCTTTCAAGCCTGGAGAAATCAGCAGTTTAATTATGTAAATTATATATGTTGTCTTCCCTTATATCCCCCCTTCCTTATTTTACTAGCTTCTTATCATAGCTATGTTTTATTATCACCTGCACATGGGACTAGAAAGAAAAAAACATGGTATCAGATTGTTTTAAAATGACTTTTCTATTTCTATAGGCATATTCTGTAAGAAAAGTTTATATTGTATGTGACTCATTCATCTATTTATATGTGATCCTCGTTTGAAATGTGTTTTTTTCTGTCATCATAATAAAAGCCCTTTGGATCAGTGCTATTATGAAGATAATTGGAATTAATCTATATTTCTTCACTTATTGCTTTGTGATCTTTAACAAGCTATTATTCGTCCCGAACGTCCAATGTATCCATTTGCAAAATAGAAATAACACCTACAACTTTGTGTAGTTGAAGTGACAAGTTCAGGGCTTGCCACACCCAGTGCTTTTTTCACCCAGCCTGCCCTATATGGATTCTCAGTCAAGGTAAGGTTTTTGCCTCCCTCTGCCGTGTTCTCTGTAACTGCAACCATCTGTGTTCTTTCTTGCTTTACCCCTGCTAAAAGGGCTGAGTATGTGTTTTCTGTTGATGATTGACCTGACCAAGGTTTAAAACCCAGCTAGGGCTTGTGTTAAGCTCTAAGTCAATGAGCTCTAAGTTTGGATGCACTTACTCTAAACTCCCATTCTGATATGGACCATCTTATAACCACTGACCATGCCCTAGTTAACCCAGCTCACCCATCCCAGACGCTTTCATCAATAACCCTCTTCCTGGATTCAAGGTTTCACCTTTTCACGGTAGCATCTTACATTGAATTTCCCCCTTTCTCCAAAATCACTAGCCTTCTCTCCCCCATCTATTTCCAGCAATCCCACCTGTCACCCAAAGACAAACCAAATAGACACCAGGTTCATTCTGAGAATGAACACTCATATCTACTTTTTTTTCAATTTATACCACAGATCCCAACTAAAGCCCACACTTGATCTGACTGAAACTTAATTCCAGTTCATATATGTTATAAGATTTTGTGTAATTTATAATGTAGGGTCCTTATAATATTCTTTACATTGTGTTCAGAATAGTACAGTGCACACACTTATGCTTATTAAATAAAACCAGTGATTGAGAGTGAGTCTCACACAGAATGTGTTCAAAAAGGGGTTTTGGAAGCCATTAATGGATGCTCCATGTAATACTTTTTCAATTTTTTCATGAAATCATAGGCCTTTGTCATCATTTTTTAATGTCTAAGATCTTAAAATTATAGAAAAGGATATGGAGTCTAATAGTTTGAGTTTGAATTCCATTTTTATGATTTACTGGTTGTAAGTAATCTTCAGCCAATTCATTAGTTAGGCCCTATAAGTCTGAGTTTTCTTATGTCTAAAGAGGAAATAATACCTACCTCAGAAGACCATGGTGAAGATTAAATAAGACATTACTTTACCATTCCATGCTCTACTGGGCTTACCATGTGCCTGGTGGACAGGTAGTCCTCAATAAAATAAGATTTAATATTGTTTATAAATATTTCATTTTATTGATGAAAATAAAGGTTATGCCAATCAAATAATAATCTAAAGTCACATGACTCATGAGAAGTGAAGCTGTGATTAGAATCCAAGAAAAATAACTTTAGATCCTCTGAGTATAATCTCTGAACATACCAAATCTCCTTCCAATAATCCCTTTTATACATTAATGTTCTTGCAATTAAGAACAGAGTCATTATAAGAGAACCTAAAGAAAATTAAAGGGTATAAGTATTCCCTGTATTCTAGTCCTCGATGATGTGAAAGATTTTATATATACATTTTCTAAGATCACTATATATTATTATTATTATTATTTTATTTATTTATTTTTTTTGTAGAGACAGAGTCTCACTTTATCACCCTTGGTAGAGTGCTGTGGTGTCACACTGCTCACAGCAACCTCCAGCTCTTGGGCTCAAGCGATTCTCTTGCCTCAGCCTCCCGAGTAGCTGGGACTACAGGCGACTATATATTATTTTTATCTTTCTTCAATATTACAATTTAGACGGACTTCTGTGATACTCCAAATTCCCATCAGCTTTGGCATGGCATTACATTTGGGGAAGGAAAATGTTCAGAGAATTAAAAAAATATATAAAACCTCTGCTTTATGAATCTAATTTAAGCCATTTGACATGGAAATAATATGCCCTTCCAGTTATCTCCAGCCCCTCAGTCTTTATTAAGCACCAGAATCTGGAAGCACATTGGCATTTTCCAGTTGTCCCATCTATTTATAAGATTCAGCCCCTACCCATTTCTGCCAACAGTACAGGACAGTTACTCACTTGAGTACTAGCAATCCTTCTCTGGGTATATAGCTAATACCTATTTGGATCTGTTGAAGATGATTATATCATAGTATTACATATATCTGCTAAATAAAGTGACCTGAATAAACATAAAAGAAAGTTTAATACTTACTCTAAGTCTTCAGTCCTAAGTAAGGATTATAGTTATCAGTTGAGAACTTTTTGCCTTTTATCAAAGACAATTGCTAATAAAGGTGATATTTTAAAATTATGTGTTAATGGGTTTTCGTGAGATTTTTGCTTTCATTGAGATTGGTAGGAGGACAGTTCTTTCTTAATTCAGTAAGTACTTCAGCATGATTTAATACTGACTTTAATAATTGGAAGAAAAGTAGATACTTTCGCAGCCTAGTGTTGCCTATAGAAATAATAAAATAGCTTTGTCATTAAAATGTTGATTCAGTTCCTTCCTGGAATGTGTTAGCAGAAAACCACTTTCATTTTTATAGTTGAAATGCAGGCAATTTACTGTTGTGAGGTTTTAGGGACTTCCTAAACCAGCATGATTTTGGAACATCTTTGAGTCCTTACTGAGTGGAGAGAGTCTATGAATTTAAAACACAGGCCACTGACATGACACGTTGTCTCAAGACTTTGCTCAAGTTAAATCATTATTTGCATATATGCTGACTTTGGTATTGAGGTTTCTTTTCCTAATAATAAAACTTATTAATGTTTAACTAAACTACAAAAAAAGTTGATAAATGATAGTATGACGTACTTATTTGTTACTGGAATTCTAAGTTTTGAGAAACTATATCATAAGGATGCTTGACATAGCAGCACCAAATGTCAAGCTCTAGAGGCGACAGGAAAGGACATTTCTCTATTCTCTTGACATACAATGAGTATTTCCCTGAGGTATGATGAATTATCCCACCATGGAAGAGGAGGAAAGATGAGTCTAACAGTTGCAATGCGTATCAATTCCAAAGTAGGCCACTGATATGTATTTTATGAAAAAAAGTTTTGTGCTATACAAATTACCAAATTTTATTTATTTAGTTAGTTATTTTTATTAAATCATAGCTGTGTACATTAGTGCAATCAAGGGGTACAATGTGCTGGTTTCATATACAATCTGAAACATTTTCATCAAACTGTTTAACATGCCCTTCATGTCATTTTCTTAGTTATTGTATGAAGACACTTGTATTCATGGAAAGTTCTATGGAGATTATCAGGTCCAGATTTTTCATTTTTAGGCAAATAGAGAGATAAAATTACTTATCCAAGATTAGAAAGCAAGAGAGTGGCAGAGAAGAAGTAAGAATCTTTGATCCTACTAGTGTTCTATTTTCTCAAGTGAAAGAATATCCCTTGCTAAATATAACTCTTAGTTCAGGGTGGTGCCTGTGGCTCAAGGAGTAGGGCGCTGGTCCCATATACTGGAGGTGGTGGGTTCAAACCTGGCTCTAGCCAAAAACTACAACAACAACAACAAACCCTTTTTCATAAATATATGGCATGGGTCTCTGAATAGCATGACATATTTTTTGCATTTCATACATAGACTACAACAGAAGGACCCAGGATAACCAAGGACCCAATCCCCAGTCTTCTGCAAAAAATGGGAACTTGAAGCACTCAAAGATAAGCAGATACAAATTGTTTAGACTTTTATATTATCAATTTATTTTAAACATATATATTCTATACATATCAAATGTAAATTAATAGCCACTATGAAAACATAAGATTTTTATATAACCTTCAGGTAGGAATGCACATTGTGAATATCATACAACAAAGAAAATCTACATGCTGAATGATACCTACACTGTAAAAGAGTTGCAAGGTTAGATGAAAAGGTTTAATCATTTCTGAAAAAAGTTCACAGTCATGTGCATAAGGTTTTAATCTCGGTTCAAAATTTTTCTATTTAATACTCAAAAACATTTAATAGGACATTTGAGCAGATAGAAACAAGAAAGGTGAAAGAAATTATTATCTCCTCCACTTAGATACGTAAAGTGGTAGGGGAGGAACAGAAGTCATATGTAAATACAAATCTGAATGAAATGAGCACAGGGATTCTCTTTCTTTTTTTTTAAGAAATTTTCAATAAAATGTTAAGATGTTACTTTAATGTTAAGTATTGTTTATCCTTTTTGTTAACTAAAGTTAGCCTGTAACTCGAGAATGCTCACATTCTGATCTATAGATATAAGGTATAGTCAATGAAATATATTAGTCTATTCATTGGCTTTCTATCTCCAACAAATAAACTATGCAATCTACCTCAATTTTGTGTTAAAGGGTTCCTCACTCTAGGCTTCACTGTGGGGAGAAGTTGTATACATACATCAGTATGAAAGCACTAATGCTTTCTGCCTCTGCTAACTTTTCCACAATAAATGTAATTCTGCCTTAATGTGATTTTCAACATTTTGCCATTTAAAATCACTTCCTATAGACAACAGACATGAGATATGGACTTATGTTGAAGTTTCCGAGAAAGGACATTCTCTCCACAGTATGAGTCTGGTCTTTGCTTGGCAAATGCTGACATTGGAAAAAAATATAAAATATGGAAAGGAAACTGTTCATACAAATCAGTACAGTTTAGAATAGAAGCAATCAGGAAAAATAAAAATAAATGCTGTCATATAGGTTAGCAGCCCTGGGAAGAAGGAAACACATGTTCTCATATGGGAGAGTGAATGTGTGTGCTCCTGAAGGAAGGACAATCAATACTGGTGTCATCAGTAGGTGTCATCACTATATCCAGAATAGAAGCCCTCAACATAAGAGTTTAAAGAATGACTACACATCATCCGTAAAATAAGACGGAACAAGTCACTCAACAGAGCTAGGATTTCCGATATTATTCCACATAACTGTCAGTCTCAGAATAAAAACCAGTACATGAAAATAGGACGTCCCATTCACATTTCCCAGGTAAAATAACAGACACCAATGAGCAGAAAAGTCAAATGAAGTTAGTGGTTTTATGACAATGTGCAAGACAAAGTCCATTTTAAGGAGCAGTGACCACTTCCAGAGTTTTGAATTTATCCTCCTTTTAGAACTACAAAGATTATCCAACAGAGAGGGCAGCCCAAAACATTCTGCAAACTTACCTTAAAATTAAACAAATAAACACAGTTTTCTACCACCTCCCTCCCCCCTGCCCCAGCGAGAATTACAAATGTAGGTTTCTGGTAACCTACATCAGAGTGACACACTTAGTTTAATTTGATGTTTGCTATTTGTAAATGCAGTCTTATTTATGTCACCTTGTGGCAGCCATTGTCTAAAGGACAAGAGAAGTGGTGGATGTAAACACATCTATTTTCATTGTTACCGAAGGTTAAAATTTGAAGCAAGAAGAACAAGTGAACATAACTACGTCAAACATCACCCAGAGATGCTTTTGAAAATTGCTATGCCAACTTTAGAGAAACAAGGACTGGCTGCTTGCAAACACACTCTCAAATACGTCTGCAGCAGTAAGAAAATCATAATCTGAATTTACTCAAATTTTCAGAGAAACACTGAATTCAATTAAAGGTAGAAGCAAGTGCATACACCTTGTCTTTTTTAAAAAAGAGATGATTGTTAAGGAGATTAGAAGAATGAGAATTTAATGAATACAAACAGCAATACTTGAAAACAATTGATTATTTGGAATCCACGTTAAAGTCTGTCATGAGTTTGAGACTCTTTTCTCCTTAGACTTACTCTCTTATTATGTAAAATATGTAACATTATAAACAGTTCTCCAAATGACAGCCATATAAAAAGCTTGTCATTATTAGCCTCCAATCTTAAACCATAAGAAATTATAAATGTAGATCTATTTCCATTTGATGAATGCATTTGCATAGCAAGAAACAAGTGTACCTCAAGACATACTCAAATAAAATTTGCTGATACAATAAAGGGGATATTCGATAAAATAATTCAACTTAACAGGGACTAAACACTGTCACTATCACCAAACATGTCCATTCAAAATCCTTGATTTCTTCAGCTTTGGTTCTGACATTTTTGATTCCAAGTGTTTCTCACAGTTTTAACATTCTTTTGCAGTGAAAACATCATTGCAACTTGCAAAAAGTTTATTTTATTCACCTTTCTTACCCTGAAAAACCTGGCTTTCCCTATCTCCACCCCAGAATAACATTTCTCAAAATCTCACCTCAGGCGCTTCTTACATTTACTTAAGAAATTTTCATTGCAACACAGAGAATTTGTAGAAGTCACTAAAAAGCACTCCCTTACCTTCTAAACCTGCTTCAATCAGCCCAAACTGTTCCAATAATTTAACAAAAAGGACAATGACGATCAGAACTGCTATCATTTCAAGCCCTTCCAAGTTCATGGTCAGCTAGGTCATGGTCCGACCACAGCCACTGAGAAGTGCTCCTGTGACTGGCTTTCTTTGCAAAGCCATTAAACTACATTAAGAAGGCTACTGCCTGCCGGAGAAGGGAGAAGGGGAGGAGAGAGCGCATGAGAGAGAGAGAGAGAGAGGTGGAGAGGCTGGAGGGAAAACGCGTTCATCCTGTCTGTGTAGCAGAGGCCAGAAGTGGCAGCTGGATAAAGTCCTCGACCTGTCACAATTGCTGGCTTTCTTGTCATCAGCCTTACACAAAGAGACCTCCACGCGAAGTAACGTGCAAATCACCCGAAGACCCAGGAGGTCACCAGGAACGTCCCGAGGAAATGTGGCGCGCGGCGGAGAGGGCTCAGCAGCCCCAGGACTTCGCGCGCCCGCGCCACCGCGGTGGCTTTGTAGGGCTGGCCAGTTGCCTTGGCAACAACGGAAACTAACTAAGCGCTGGACTCCCGCTGCTGCAGCCAGAGACCCAGCCCCGCACCTTGAAATAGAAAGAAAGCCCCAGAGAGCAGAGCGACAGCTTGCGTGCGTTCAGCTCTTTGGGAAACGCTGTTTACTAGCCAGGAAAATCAGTTTGTATTGAGTCCCAAATAGCTGAGTAAGTGCGGAGAGAAACGGGGCTTAAGGGAGTCCCAGACGCTCACTCTTAGTCATTGCAAGTGAATATTCTGGTTGGAGTAGGAGCTAGGGTACTGTTTCAGAGCACAGCACCATAAACTAATAGATTAGGCCAATATTTGTACAGGTTTTCAGGATTTAGCCGCTACCTCTTATGTATTAAGTCATTGCATTCAATAAACCAAAATCTGTATAGATATCAATGTGCACCTGCTATCCTGTTTTTAAAAATGATTTATACAAATAAGGAACTAGAAAGTTTCAGAAGAAAAAATCAGAAATAAAATTGCTTAAAGTTTTGTCTCTATCTTATACAACCCTGCCATTTTGTTTTTGTTTTTTCCTAACGCAGCCCAAATAGATGAGGCCCACGATGAAATATATAATTAGAGAACAAATAAACAAAAAGGCAGGACATGGAAGGCATCTCAGAAAGCCATTTCAAATCTCCTGTTTCATAGAAGGGCAAACTCAGGACTGTCCAGACCAAAGACAGAGCAGGGTAGAAGGTGGGTGTCCTTCATGGGGGCTTGGGGCAGGGGGCAGTTTAGTGTCAGGGCTGAGAGTATGGACCCTGGAGCCAGACCACCTGGATTCAGGCCTCGGACTTCTTGCTAGCTGTGTGACTGGACGTAGGTTGCTTAACATCTCCCATGACCCCAAACCCTCTCTGTAAAAATTGGCATGGTACTGTCACCCACCCCTCACATTGTGGGGACGGAATACATACCACAATGGGAACAGAGGGAGTGAACGCTCACTGACCACCAGTGGTTGTTTTTTCCTTTTCTTTTTAAAAAACAAGTGCTCTTTTATTTTTGTAAAATTAGCCAGTTTATAATTAAAAAGTTAAGAAAATGCAGAAACATATAATGAAGTAAGTTTAAAAAATAATAGCACAAAATCCTACAACCCCAGAAAAGCAATTGCATTAGCATTTTGACAGTGAGTGTTTTTAATCACCTGTCTCCACACTCTCTTCATACCTCCCATGAATTAGTAACCATACTCGCCAAAGTAACTGCTATAAGATTAAGCCTTCCTCTTACCATTCTCCTAATCAGAAACCTCCACGGCTCCTTCTTTGCTTTACTGAGTTACGTCCAAGTTCCTTTGAGCAAGACCCTTGTCTGCCTACAATCTGCTACCGGCTACAGGATCATGTTCACTTGTGCCCTTTCACTCTACATGATAGCTCAACTTCCTTTTTCCAGACTCATTCTGGGTTTTAGATTCCAGTTCCAGGCCTTTGCTTAAACCAGTTAATCTATTAAAATAATAAAAAAAAAACTCTCTACATCATCTCCACCTATTAAGACCCTAAAACTCTTTCAAGGAACTCCTCCAACCAGAATTGTATAAAATCTCCTTCTTTTGTGTTTTCATGGGACCTTCTCCACTTACAGTCTCTCAGCCAACAGGTAAGTTTCCAGAGGGAAGAAGTCATGCCTTCCTTCATTGGACAACTTCCACAATGCCTGTAGGGTGGTAATTTATATTCCATAGATGTTTGTTGGATACCATTGGTCACTGTTGATTCTATGCTTACTAAAAACCAGATACATTACATACATTTTTTTTCCCTAGCTACTCTGAAAAAAGATATAATTAGATAAGATTTTCTGGGGAAATGCTAAGCCTCAGAGAGTTTAAGTAGCTGGTTCAAGGTCGTACAGCTGATGAATTATGGAATCAAGCTTCAAACTCGGATTTGTTTAATACAAAGCCTGTTGTTTTCCTATTAATCTACACAGTTTCAAATGAATTAAAAATCCAAATATTGGCACAAGTACTTATCAACACAGAAATGAAGGTCGCACCCCAAATGATCCTTTCAAACTGTTTCGTGACACTCTAATTAGTCCATTAACATTCCTAACTTTGGAACATAAGACGAGTTCAAGTAGTCATTACTTAAATTCACAGATCTTTCTTCCTGCACATTCAAAAGATTATTATTACTCAAACACACATCACCTCTGAACTCCGAAAGGTTTATTTCTATGTTTTTCTATGACAAGGAACTCTGGAGACCCTTTTTGTTTGCCTCATAAATGAAGGTAATTGGTCAAGTCCTTTGTGTTCATGTTTGCATTTGATGACCTTGAACTGAGACATGCGTGCAGGCAGGGAATCACGAAGAGTGTCAGTCTTTCTACCTGGTCTAGATGTTGTAATTATGGGTTCTCTTGTTGCTGAGTTGTTCTTTCTAGGGCCTGCAAGTTTTCTTTTTCTGAAGTTCACCTCATTACCTCCGACCTTCACCCTTGCAGCTCTCTCTGCTCTATCGGAGTGCTTATCCTCAGATTTTCCTATGAACAAAGTGAATTTACGTAGACCTGGGCTCAAAAATCTCCATCACAGAGAGACCCTCTCTAACCAAATTGTGCAGAGAGAGGAGCGTCTCCTTACCTCACTCTGCAGTCACTACTTTCTGAACCAGTTTTATTTTTCTCTAAAGTATTGTCACCCCTGGCATGTATATTTGTTAGCTTAAAAAAAATCAAATATCTCTTCCTGCTAGAATTTCTAGAATATAAATTCCACCTCTGAGGGCACGGATTTCTGGTCATCTTATTCACTGTGGCGTCCACAATTGTCGAATAGTGCCTGGCCCATAAGAAAGAGAGATGTGTTGTTCAATGAATATTTTCACCTAAAAAATCTGCCTATGCTCATTGATGTCAGGACCCAATTGCCTGTTATGTAGAGTGCCTGGTCTACCAGTGGGCCTTGTGAGGTTTCTCCATATTTTTAGGAGGTCCCACTCTGAGGTACTGTGGAATTGGGGAGTGTATTCCTATTACTTTTCTCTAAGGTGAGAACTGCTCACTAGAAGATCGTGGCTGTCTTCTGTCTTTGGCATTTAATGGGAACAGAACTGTAGTTCTTACTGCTGTGAAAAAGGAAAGTAATATAAGAAAGGTGGCAGAGAAGGTCTTCTTGCCCAGAAAATCTTAAAACCATCCATAGGAGTGTGAGAAGTACCTTGGACAGCACCCACTATCACGCCATTAGTTTTCAGTTGTAAGAACACTACAGTCAACATAGGCAACGAGACTTGACCACATATGTAATTAAATCACACCTTGGATTCATATTAAAACATTCATCCAATATCTTTTCTTCCTATAGGGTTTTGAATTCTTTTTTAAAAGATAAATAAGAATATCCAACAGAAAAAAAAAAAAAAAAACAGAAATCTGAGCACTAGACCTGGACCTCTTACCACATTCCAGTAATAAACTCTGTAAACCTCAGTTTATTGCCTTCAAAATGGGGCCACTACCCCTCCTTCAGAAGTGTGTTGTGAGCATTAGATGCAAAAATATTTGTGTGACAGCTAGTGTGCACAGAACTCATACTTTGTTGAGCAGCAGCAGTGGAAGAAGTGAATGAGGAAATGGAGGCTTACTAGGAGTTAGTAATTTACTCCATGTCCCAAAGCATCAGAAGCTGAAGGGGCTGAAAGTTGTATGCTGACTATCATGACATTTCTTGTGTGGTATACGTAACAGTGGCTGAGAACACATGAACCGTTTAATACAACCAACATCACCAGCATATGTGACCAACACTTTATTGTGACCGCTCAACCCTTTCTGGATTGTTGAGATTTTAGACATAGGAAAGCTCTATACCCCTGCCCTGTGTATACAGAAGGATGCGTAGGAGCTATTAGTGAGGGGAAAGGGAGGTTGTTGTGAGAGTTTGCCAAAATCATCCGCATAATGAGTTCTTAGGGAACTATCAAGGAAGGTCAGAAGTAGTTACAGCTATCACAGTGTAAAGTAGGTTCCATGAAGCAACTTGGAGGTGCCCTTCACTGTAGATTTCATGGGCACATGAAGCTTATACTTTGCCTGTCCCCAGAAAAATGAACACACTTAATTAGAAACACTCTTACTTTGTACTTCCAAACATATCCCTTAAGTGACGTTTATTCAAAATCATCAGTTACTTGCAGCAAAGAAACCATTTCTGTTTCATTTTCAGCAATACTCCTTTAAAGTATATATATTTTTTTTCATAAAATGAGAGTTGAGGCTACCTTTTGATGAATTTAGGCAGAAAACAAAGGGATTCTGGTCATGTCTTTCTTTTCAAATTTCAGGTTGGGAATGGAATTATAATGGGGAGGAAAGCAGAATTAAACTTTCTCTGTACTCACATATCAGAGTCTTTATTAGTTAACTCGATCAAAAACCAACCTTCATTCAGTTAGTTTGTAATTATTCACCCTTCATTCACTCATTAAATTAGCGGTCCAGATACTATACATGGGGGTATGAGTAATAAAATTACTACCCTCAATCTTTGTATAGCTTGAATTCTATTAAAAAAATAATTAAATGATAATAGCTATGTGTGTAGGATAATTGCTTTTTGACATACTAGTGTATTAAGTCCTTTATGTAAATTTTCTCACTGTATCCTCACACAAGCCTTATGCGGCAGGTGCAATTGATACCTCCATTGTTGTTAGGAGCAACTGGGGAATACAGGGCTCAATGGATTGCACCAGAAAATATCCCACCCATATTTAAACCCAGATCCTATTCCTAAAATCAGGAGATGTAACCGAAAACAACTAAAATTCAAGGCAACATCAGTCAATAGCCTTTAAAGTACTGTGGAATGTGTCATGAGAGCAGGGAGAGCCACGTGGCTTTCATGGCAGTGGAGGGAGGAAAACGAAACCAAGATTGGGTTTACAGAAATTGCATTGCTCCTGTACTGTACAAATAGGTAGGTATTTTTTTTTTCAGAGCAAAAGCAGGCTATGTTACATGAATGTCCAAAGGAGAAGATGACTACCATCCAGAAAATGTACCCAGCACCTGTGAAACAGTCACAGCAGCCAAATTACTCACTCAGTATCTAGTGAGTCTAGGAAGGGTCTTCCTCCCATTCTTGGGGCCACTTACTATTTTGACACACAAACTAAGCATCAGTATCCAGCCTCTAACTCATTCGCTTCCTTTGGCAGGTACTTGATCCAATAGAAGCCTGGCTAAATTCTATGCTAGAGTGGATGGGGAGCAAAGTTGGCCCTTCAAAATGAACTTAAAATAAAACAAGCAAAGTCAAATGTTCTCCAATGGTAATCCAAAGTTGTAATGAGATACAGTATAAGGTGGAGGTTGAGAGCCCTCTTGGGTTCAGATCTCTGCTCTGTACTTTAGAGCTTTGTGATTTGGGAAAAGTAGCTGAAACGATTCAGCCAAGCACTTAGAACAGACATGGTTACATTATAAACGTTCAACAAACAGCTTCTATTATTTTTATTATTTATTGAGCCCTTGCTACACATCAAGAACTATTCCCATTGCTTTACGTGAATTATCTCAATAAACTCCTAAAACTCAAGGAGCCAAGTACTATTATTACTCCCAGCCATGGTGCGGATATGAAGGGGAAGGATATCTATAATTGAGTTGAGATTATAGAGAAAATGCATTGCTCATATCCACCCATGAAGTTTGCCACCATCTTCAGTACCAGTAATATAGGAAGAATTTATAAATTTATAATGACTTGGCTTTGGAATTGTTCTTCTTAATAAATAATTATCCTTGTTCCAAGGAATAAAGATGTAAACAACATCGAAGTGACTTTCATCACTGGTATTTGAGAACATCTAAATTCCCTTCCATTTTGAAAGTTCCATGGGAGAAATCAGATGCCGTGCACGGCGGGAGACCACAGACTCCTTTTGGGTTCAAGTGGGTTTTCAATCAACCTTGCGGCTACTTAGGAAATCCACCTTCCAGAGCAATTTTCCCTGTTCCATCAGCCTCATCAGTCCCACCCATGCAGCACACTCAGCATGACTAGACAATATCTTTGATGGTGAGGGGACATCATGCCCCAGACTTCAACAGGGAACCTTGCACTAGGATGAATAGCAAGGCAGTGGGAGAAGATGGTTCAACAGAGCAGCAATAGTCAGGGAAGCTACTATTAGTGCATCCTTGCAGGACTGCGGATAAGTGGGGAGAGGAATAAATAGCACGCATACCCAGCACTGGAGAAGAGAACAGAGAACTAAGTAGTTGTACACACATACTAAGTCGTGGAGGTCACGCTCTGGTATGCATCAGAATGTCCAATCTTCCTAGAAATGAATTATCAGACATTGCCCCAGAAATGCCAACATAGTCAATCTTAGGTAGAGGCCCTGAACCTTTATTTTTATCAGGAATTACCATGTTTCTAATGCAGGACTTCTCTGGAGCACATTGTGAGAAACACTGAATTATTCTGCTCAAACACCTTCACCCACATGAGGAACACAGGCCCCCCCAGGGAGACATCCCCGGTTTATCAAATAAAAAAAAAAAAAAAGCCGAGAGTCACACATTTGACAAACTCAGCACGTGTATAAATAGATAGAGATTCCATCAGTTTCTCAAACTTTTCCAGAAAGTTTATTTTTCTTCATAGGAGTAACAAATTTTAAAATCATCTGTGAATAGACGATGCGATCCCATGTTCAAAGTACATCTTGATGTTTGATTCCTACATTCCTAGCAACTCTCTTTTACCAGTTAGCTTCAGAGTGTGAACCATTCCACACTTCTCTGCATTGCTTCATATTCTATCTCCCAGCTTGGATCTGTCCCTGGAGGATTCTCCTTTTAGCCCCAAATGTAATCGCTTAAGTGAGAGACAGCACTGATGTACAGCCATCTTAATAACTGAGCTAAGTGAGGTAAATAGCACTTGATAGATACAAATCTTTGCAAGTGTGAAGCTGATTTAGATAAAGTAGACGTTTCAGTATGTGATGTAATAAGCGGCCACATGGAGCCCTTCCTGTTACTCCCCAGGGCTAATCTTTATCTAAATCAATACTATGAAAGAAACAAAAAGACATAAAGTTGTCTGATGAATAATTCATTCATTATGAACTCATGTAAGACTCAAATAATTGAAACAGTATTATTTATGTTATCATTAAACCCAGGGGCAATTTCTGCGGATCTTAGCCCTGCTTAATGGAAATCTTAGTTGCAGATGTATATTTAGCCAAATTTAATTCCAAATATTGTTCCTTCCAACAAATGATTCCTCATTACACTGACATGTTGTACTTTGTTATTGACATAGAGTGCTTGAAATTGTTCAGTGTATTATTTTATTGCAGCAAAGAAGTATAAAAGGTAGAAACTAATTTATGGTGTCTCCATGACAATTATTCATGCTACTTACACTTTATAGTTTAATCACTAACAACTCTAACTTAATCATTTGTTCATTATCTTGATTTTTGACAGGAAAATCTCAAATTTAATAGCCACTGTAATTTTATCATGTTGGTATCAAGTGGTTAATAATAATTAGACAATGTTTTATTTGAAAACCATATAAGACGTGCATTTAGTAGGACTGAAACAAAAGTTATCATAAATGTAATAAAAACAAAATTCATAGAATAGCATAAAGTGATCATGAAAAATTAAAGATTGGCTTTTATGGATATCTGAGAGCATGCTATGTTAAATTTATTATAGAACCATCCATAATCCGACTTAAACTTTTTTTTAATTAAATCATAGCTGTATAAAATAATGCAATCATAGAGTACAATGTTACAATGTGCTGGGGTTTTTTTTGTGTGTGTGTGTAGAGACAAAGACTCACTTTATTGCCCTTGGTAGAGTGCCATGGCGTCACACAGCTCCCAGCAACCTCCAACTCCTGGGCTTAGGTGATTCTCTTGCCTCAGCCTCCTGAGTAGCTGGGAATACAGGTGCCCAGTACAACACCCAACTATTTTTGTTGTTGTTGTTGCAGTTTGGCCGGGGCCGGGTTTGAACCCACCACCCTCAGTATATGGGGCTAGCCCCTACACACTGAGCCACAGGTACTGCCCCAATGTGCTGGTTTTATATACAATTTGAAATATTTTCATCAAACTGGTTAACCATAGCCTTTCATGGCATTTTCTTAGTTACTGTGTTCAGACATTTGTATTCTACATTTAGTAAGTTTCACCTGTCCCCTTCTAAGATGCACTGTAGGTGTGGACCCCCAATTACCCTCCCTATGAAGGGTCATCAAAACAAGCCAGTCAACCAAGACCTGCCAGTCTGACAACTCAGGATGGTTCCTCTCTGAACTATGCTGTTACTGTGTGATGGTTTTCTACTGCTGCATAGCGAATCATTACAAATCGAGTGACTTAGGATGCCACAAAATATTATTTCACAGTTTCTGCTCATGAACAGTTTGCATGTGGGTTGGTGGAGTCTTCTATTCGGGCCACAATCAAGGCATATGCTAGATTGTGATTGTCTTTAAACTTTAGCTTCTCTTTCAAGATCCCAGGCTGTTCATTTCCTGGAATTCATTCCCTTGTGGTTGCATGACTGAGAAGCCTGTTTTCTTGCTAGTTAAGAGAACAGGAGAACTCTCATCTTTTAGAGGTTGTTCTTGGTGCTGTACTCTCTTTAGAACATGATAGCTTCAATGCTAGCAGGAAAATGCCTTTTATGCTTCAAATCTCTCCGACTTCTTCTCAGGGCTTACTGACTAGCATTCCTTTTGGTAAACTTAAAGTCAACTGCTTAGGGAACTTAACTGCATCTACAAAATATTGTTGGCCAAATAGTTTGCCATTATTGTGGTATTGATATGTTATCATATTTGCAAGTTTTACTCACACCCAAAGGAAAGTGCTTATGTGAGGTATCTGCACCAAGGTCTAAAATCTTGAGGGCCATTTTAGAATTCTGCTTACCATACTTAAGTTTCTGTTCTAAGTTACTGAATGCTCAGGAGCCAACAGAAGGATGTGACATCTAGAAGGTATGCTGGGCATCAATTATTTGTGGTGGTGAGGGCAGGTCAGTGGTTAGAAAACACACAGCCCAGCAGCGTTCTGGTCGCCCACTCTGACGTGAAACGACATGTCAACTGGCTGGAGTTAGCAACTGACTCATATAAAGCAAAGAGAACTGTCTAGAAAAGAGTGAGGAGTAGCATTTGGGGGCTCAACACCATAGCTGCCAGCCTCCATTCATAAATCAGATTCTTCCCGTATGTTTTTGTCCCTGTTTTTTGTTGCAATAGCTTTTATGATCTGGCTCTGTTCCCACTCTGATCATGGCTAACCTTATGAACTTCCCTTTCCTTCCATCACAGTAGATCATGAAATACTGCCTAAACATGAATCCTATCTTGATACTTTACTACAAAACTACACAGCTCTGGGCAGCTACTGTCTCTCAGCCGTAATTACGTTACCTATAACATATACACAACAATAACATCTTAGAGTTGTTGTTGAATTAAAATTCAGCTGAACCTTGAACTCCACATGTCCAAATGCACTTGAACTTGTTCTCAGCTTTGCCAACCCTGTGACAGCAAGATGAACTGTCCTCTTCCTCCTCCTCAGCCATCTTCACAGATCCCACTTCCACTTCATGGATGTGTTTGCTCTTCCTTATGACTTTTTCAGTAACATTTCCTTTCTCTCTAGCTGCTGCTTCTTTTTTTTTTTTTGCAAGAATACAACATATAACAAGCGTATGACATACAAAATATGTGGTATTTGAGTGTTATTTGTCAGACTTCCTGTCAACAGTGAGCTATTGATAGTTATGGGAGTTTTGGGGGAATCAAAAGTTACGCCTAGACCTTTTATTGTATGAGCAAAGCAACCTTAACCCCTGCATTATTTACGGGCTAACAGATGTTGAAGTATGTCAGCACTTGAATGGTATCTAACGAGCAATAAGTAAATGTTATTTTTGTTATTGTTATGATCAGAATGAAGTGGGTACTGTGGTTATTTTGCTCCAAGCTAGACCCAGAATCTAGGGCTATGGTTGAGCACAACTCTGTAATAGCCTCTCTTTTCCTCTGACACACTGTTTTCAGGGTGATAGAAACATATAATTCCCCAGCTTCAATTTTCAGTGGTATCTTGCCGAACACAGACTAAAATTCAAAAATCATAACAATGCATACAAACGCCCCCCTATCCTTCTAAGGCACTCACCAGCCTCATCTTCTGACTGTCTGTTCTCACCCTCTCTGTTCATGTCATGATGATTGCCAGGGTCATTTCTCCAAACGCTTCCTTTTCTTTCTGAGAAATTCTTACTCATCATTTAATTATCAGCTTGATATTTCCACTGGAGTGGAGATTTACATGAGCCCCTCTTCTAACCAAAGAAGACTGATCCCCTTTTCCTTCATGCCCTTTAGTTGTCTCAACATGATTCCTTCAATATTTATGAGCTGGTGAGCATGCTATGTCCTCTAAAAACCACGAGTCCATGGGAGGAGAGGTGGTATTTTACCATCTTTCCACCCTCACTATTTATCCATGTGCTTGCAATGTATTAGTTGATCAGTAAATGCTGAAGTAAATGAAGATGGGATAGAAGACAAGAAGGGAGATAAAAATAACAAGAAACTACTGGCATCCTTATCTGCAGAGCATAAGGGAGATTTAAGTCAGGTGCCCAACCCTCCTACAAAGAATCACCATGTCTCGAAGTCCACCCGTAAAGATTTAATTTTTCATGTTAAGTATTCTTTGTGTCCTGAAAATAACTTAAAAGGCAGAAAACATTAATCACTAACACCTTAGTATAAAAGAGTTTCATTTGTCACTTTTATACAAGAAAAGTGAGACTGCTGGCAACCCAGGAACTTGAATCCCGATGGCAGCGATGTGTGAAAAGGGAGCTATGTTAAGAGCGAGTTTGATAGTAAGCACATTTATTAAGCAAAAAAAAAAAAAAAAAAATGGCTATTTGAACTGGAAAATCCATAGTGACTTTAAGACAATCTGGAACAATCTAAGACCATCCAGAGTATTCTAAAACACTAGCTACTGTACAAAATTGTGTTTTCCCTTTTAATTTCTATTACATGTTTACTGTATTGGATACCCAAACACACTTTCTTAAAATAATTTACTACATTGATGCAGCTTCCCAAATTATTAAAATGAACTTTGCAGAAGTCAGCTTTCTATGCTGGGGGCAGCTGGCTCCGAATTTTATATATTCCATCTCTTTAGGAACCCAAAATAACTAACATGATATTCTCATAGTAACATCACTTTGTTCTCATGAGCTTCTTGCCCTTCACACTTTTCGGGTGCCCCTTCCAGAGATACTAGAAAGTGGGTTTTAGCATTCGTGTGGAATAGGAAGATATGTCATTAGCAGGAGGGAAACTTAATTTCTGGCCTGAATCTTCAAGTATCTCAAATCATTTTCACAACATCTTAGATTTGATCAAACTATCAATTCACACACCAGCTTTCCCTTCTGCATATTTTTTAAGATCCTTAATAATTTTAACATAAAGTTAATCAACACATATTGTCCAATGAACACAAAAAACATTTTGAATAATTAATATAAAATTATTAATATGTGTCTGCTATTCGGTGCCCAGAAAACACCTTCATAATTTTCTATAGCTTTCTTTTGGAGAAAAAATTTCAAAAAATTCATGGAGGACATCAAACGGTTAAATATATACTTACATCAATAAGGGATTTTATATATTTTTTGTCGGGTTTGATTTTGTTCTTCTCTTCCCAGTTAGATAATTTCAACAACTTGGTAAATAAGCAAACACTCATTGCTATGATACATGTAAGTAGACAAGTCATTGCTATGAAGGGCAGAAATTGAGTGCCTGTCTTTACCCTTAAAACTTGTGTATCCAGCCGGCCATTCTCCCTTTCAGAGAGCCAGTGATAGGAAGTGAACCTGTGGTTCCAATGACACTGGACTTGCAGAAAATCTTGGAACGCTCCTTTTTGTGTGTGTGTGTGGAGACAGAGTCTCACTTTATCACCCTCAGTAGAGTGCTGTGGAGTCACAGCTCACAGCAGCCTCCAGCTCTTGGGCTTGAGCGACTCTCTTGCCTCAGCCTCCCAAGTAGCTGGGACTACAGGCGCCCGCCACAGCTCCCAGCTAAGAAAATCTTGGAACTCTCCTTTTGAGAACCGGCTTTAAATTCTATTTATAAATGACCCTTCCCTCCCCGTTCTGGCCCACTCCTGGCTGCCATCAGGCTCAAGCCTTCTGAACCTCTCCAGAGTTTGTGAGAGTGAGAATGGATGAAACTTTTAGAGCCATATCCTTATTGGCAAGCGTCTCCAGAAATGGTGGATAGCGCTGGTGGTACCTGCCTCATGTACACAGAGGACGTGATCAGTGCGTTGGCAGCTGCCTGAGCTTCCCTGTCTTGTTTCACCAGGAGTTTTATGTCTGGCTGACCGGCATCCTATGTGCACTCCCCAAACTCAAAGCAGCCAAGGTTCTGCATACATGTTCTTCCCATGTGAGGGCACAGAGGAATCCTATGGGCCCCCTGACCCTCACGGGTAACCCCACAACCATCACCATGAACAATAACTCAAGTCTTAGCCAACAAAAGGCGTACCTCTTCTTCTAAGCACATTTGGATAATTGCTACTTTACTTCTTATAAATAGCTTCACCAAAAAGGGAGGCATACACACAAGACATGCAAGAGACAGAGTTAAAATGACATATAAGAAGTACCTTAGGTATGCCCATTAGCTTATGTAAAGGTTTGCTAGAGAAGGAGGTTGAGATCCATGGTGAGAGTAAGTGATATCATTGAAGCAATTGTGGACATTCTGCCCTTTAAGTTGTTTTTCCTATCCTTACCTACATTACCTGGGATAATTAGAAGTTGAAAGTGTCATTGTGAGTCACAGCAATCCTAATAATTAATATCTTACTACACAGGGTAGAAATGAGCAGTTCTAGTCTATTTAAAAATGTATCTTAGATTCAGCATTCACTTAAGACCTTGACTTTAAAAGTTTGAAATGGGTTATTTTCTATATATTTTATCGGCTATTTACTTTTATAGTTTTTGAGAACTGTGTGTTGTATATTTAAGTACTTTGTCACTACTGTATCCCCAAATGGTAGAGGAAAGAATGACACACGACTTGGTACTTTTCTTTCTCAAAATCTTGCTGCTTTTGTGGTGCTTTTTTGATATGTGTCTTAGAAACTGCAAATTTATACATACACTTGTGATTCATTTGTTTAACAAACCAGAGCATAGAGAGAAGTTTATTTTCTCTTCATGAATTTAATCCTGCGATTTTACAAAGTTAGTTAAAAATTATCTAGAGCATCTATATTTTTCCTGGGTATCAAAAACATAAAGAGATATTCAACAAGATATTATTGTTTACCTAAAAAAGGAATTATATCTAAGCTATAAACAAGCTGTGGAGGAAAGGCAATATGATCCTTCCTGTCATAAAGAATGAATTCCAGAATTTTGTTAAATTGATAATGGCTGTGTATACCTGTGAAAAATAAGGTACAAGTCTAAGAAGATGACATATCAGAGCAATTTGAAAAGGGAACTTATGAAGGAAGTCAGGAAAAAAAATACATTAAAAGACATTCAGGAAAGTGAAGATTCTAGTTTGGTAGTTAGGACCTGCTCTATTCACAGGCAAGAAATAGGAAATGACAAAGATGAGTCTACAGGGAGCCGAGACCTGCTGCTTCCCACAATCTCCCAGGTGCTGGTCAATGATGCTGGTTGTGCTCACAGCTTTGATCATCTGGTTGCAATTGGCAGGTTGTTGGACAAATCATGTCTGCAGCCAGAATGAACTTAAGGAGCAACAAATCAACAGACCCCTGAAATAGGAAGGAATGAACTTGCCTGCAGCCCTGTTGTGAGCTCATGCTTGCGTGCTCACAATGCGTTTTCCCCATGATCGCTACATCCATAGATCATCACCCAGCACTTGCATCCTGATCACCAGGGAAACTTTTCAAATGCCACTGCCTCCCTGGATCTCTATAGGTTGCTGTTTCTGGCATGTGCCCATCATTATTCTTGCTGAATTCGTCTGGATTACCTGGTAACCTGTTAAATACCAATGCATACTGGGTCATCCTCTCTCCACCAAGGTGAGCTTCCTTTTACCCGTGCTCAAGTCCAGGCACTATTTGACCTTGATCAGCCTACACAGATGCCCACAGACACACACATCAGCACACAGAGGTTGAAAACTTAACCACAACAATCAGCTCATCAGTTCAGTTTCACTAAATAACAATTTTTTAGAGTGACTTTTCTTTTTCTTTTCAAAGCTGCTGTAGCACACTAATGGCTAGCAAAATCAACTTTGTAGACTCATGGTCAGCAGTACCGGATATAAAATAAAAGAAGGGAAAAGAAAAACTAAAACAAGGAAAAATAGAATGGTGAGTGCTTTGCAAGTAGAAAAGGCATTGTTTTATGAAATCTTTTTTTTTCTCAGTTACATTTATTTGTGTTGTTGTGTATGTTCTGGATCATGATAAAAAAATGTAATTCTTGTTGCAGATCATGACTACAAAAGTTGTCCAAACCATGGCTTAGAGCGCCCAGAGAGTGTGACACAACATCTACAGAGAACCTTAATGAAACTGCAAATGTGTGGTGTGAAGTGGATTACATGTTAGCTCAGCACTTTCTTAAAGACCCAACAGCAAGTATAATTTCATCTGATAAGTATGTGATTATCAAGGAAGCGGACAAGCAGAGTAATGAGGGAGCAGGCATCTATATGACTAAATTTTATTTTATTCATTTATTTATTTTTTGAGACAGAGTCTCACTATGTCACCCTCGGTGGAGTGCTGTGGCATCACAGCTCACAGCAACTTCAAACTCTCTGGCTTAAGTGATTCTCTTGCCTCAGCCTCCCAGTAGCTGGGACTACAGGTGCCTGCCACAATGCCTGGCTATTTTTTGTTACAGTTGTCTTTGTTGTTTTAGCTGCCCTGGGCCAGATCCAGACCTGCCAGTCTCAGTGTATGTGGCTGGCACTGTAACCACTGTGTTATGGGAGCCGAGCCTACATGCCTGAATTTTAATGGCAGGGTAAAGAAACAAGTCTGGTGTCATAATGGTTTACTGGGTAGCTGTTTTGGGTTGAAGGTGCTCAGGTAGACAGAGGTCAATATACTCAGGACACGGGGAAAACTTCAAAGAGTGAGCTGAGGGGACTCTGGAGAAACATTTGGCAAAAGTAAGCTCTAAGCGTAATAATTCTACTGTTAATGAGTTGTGTCGAGTTAAACTGATAAAGAATAATTACAGCAAGGCCCTATAATGATTTTGGTCTTCACATGTTTTCTGAGCACTTTCACATTTATTAATTATTTTAGTGAAACATCTAGGAAGCAAACTGTAAGGTGGTACTTACTCTCTAGACCGCCACAGTGCACTATAAGCTTTGGCTGCCTGGCCCTACTCTGGGCTCTGTTCGTGAGAGGTGACAGTACTAATTCCTTTTTTAGATAAGAGGAAAGTTAGTCACACGGAACTTAAGCTTAAATATCACAAACAGTGGTAAATCTGGGTTTAAATACTTGTTCCCCTGACATCTAGAAAAAAATACATTTTTTGCATAGACTTGAAATACAAAGCAATCAATTGGCAAGATAAAGAGCCAGCCACACTTGTTTGTTATAAATTGATTGCTCAGAAAGAAAGTAAGGCAGAATGCAGTCAGCCAGTTTTCAGCCTTGAACTCCCCCATTTAGTTTGAGGAACTTCCATTTCAGAAAGATAAAGACAAATTAAAAACTATTTAGGGAAGGTTAAGAAAATGATTAGAGAAAAGCAAGATTTGGTTTATGAGGCCAAATTAAAGGAGATAAATGCCTATGATTTGACCAAGTGACAACAGGGCTTATGATAAGAATCTAAAATATTAGGAGGGCATAAATATAGGCAGTAGAGAAGACTTTGAAATGCATGATGAAATAGAACTAGCAGTCATAAAATAGAACGAAATATTAAACTGTAGACAATAGGAAAATGACTTTCAGCAAAGGGATAATTCATTAAGTGGGTAGCAACACAACATATAAGAATAAGGAAAAGGAGGGGAGGGTGAAAAAGAGAAAAATAAAAAGAACGGGAGTATAAAAAAGAGGAAAGTAAGTGAGAAAGAATTAAGGAGGGAAGGAAGGAGGGGGTGAAAGACGGAAGAGAGAACTACGTCCATACTGTCCCACTCTTCTTAAAATGAAACATAAGAAATAGATTTCTGGCAATTTTCACAAAGAAAGAACATTTGCCAAGAAACCTGAGCCAGTTAAGGAGATAGCACCAGCAACCTCCCTCAGGGGAGAAGGTTGCTGCAAATCAGGACGGGACAGTAATGGGAGCTGGAGTGGCCTTGCAAAGTCATCAGTGCTATTAAATCCAGGGCCTGGGCACAGGCTCCTGGTCAACCTTGGCTAGCCTACTAAACATAGCTGTTATTATAATTGAAAATGAATTATAATGCCATCCTGGCACACACTGTCCCTCAAAATCCCAACAATAATAATGCTATTAACAGCAGGACATTTGGAAAACAACCCAGATTCCCATTGTTTCTTTGTGGCTGGCACCTGCCTTCATAAGGAGTATGCTGTGTTTCCTTCTTCTGCGGCACACATGGGGAGGCGGGGAAGGGGTTCTTCTTGTAGGTGAAGCTGCAGTTTAATATTTTTGAGAACCAACTAGATGCCAAACACTGTCCCAGTCCTGTTTCTTTCATAACCATTTATGAGATCGGGATTCATATCTTCTTCCTCACAGACTCATATCATTGCCTTCTTTAGTACTTATTTTGTCACAACTATATACTAGTTTTTCATCATATAAAACAAAAAAAATGAGCCTAATATCTAGATAATTTCAATAAATATTAAACTTGTGTAAAACAATGCACATAATCACTTCATGTCTTGTATGATAACATGCTGATGGATAAACAAGACCTATGCTTAATATACAGGGTTTGATTACCTACAATTAATAAACAAAAAAAAAATACTGTTCTGTGTGCTCCCAAGAGGATACATAGAAATAATGATTTACATAGTTCCTGTACTGATTGAACTTATAATTTACTAGGAGGTAAGATATCAACATATGAGATGGTATATAAATCAAGACTTTAAATTGCAACTTGATATTTCATTCCGGTAATATTTATGGTGTGTCTATTATGCAGCAGAACCTGTATTCAGTACACAAAAAATAATAAGATGGAATCATTGCTTTCAAGAGCTCCACATTCCAGTGGGGGAGAAAAACTTGAACACACATTAAGAAAACAATATGATTATGCGACAGTTTAAGGAAAAGCATATGATGCTGTAGAATGCAGATGGGGAGGTTCTTCCTGCTGCTGACAGTGGGTCTGAAGTTTTATTAAGGAAGACTCTTTAAAGACATTGAGATCCAACCTGGGTTTTGAAGGATAAGTAAGAGTTTTCTAGGCCCACAAGAAAGAATACTGGAATTGGAAACATTACATAGAAAGCCATGAAAGTATGAACATTATAGAAGAGAGTAATAGATTGGGATAAACATGATAAGGAATTTATTAGCAAAATTAATAATATATGTTGAGGAAGGTGGTACAAATATAGCTGAAAAAGTTCAGTTCTGTATTTCTTTTAGGTCTACTAGCATATCAATAAATAATGAGATGAGTTCAAGTTCTTCTCAAGTAGGGTGTTAACATCACAACTAAAATACTGGAGAGTTTTCCTTCTTCAGTGCAGGAGAACACATTACAATAAAACACATATTCAGACTACATAACCTAAAATATTCCTTTCTCTTAAGGGTAGTACATCTAATTATATGAGGATTCTTATTAACATTTCATCAATCATCTAGTGGATAATTTCAATGTTCAGTAGTGTTGAAGAGCATATCTGCTTTTTGGAAACTAATCATAATTGCAACAGAGCATCATGGAATATTTGATTAGGACAAAGCTCACGGGCAGAATTATTTCCTTTAAATTCACAATTATGGTGGTTGTCACTTGTGGGATACATTAATCAGCCTGGACAAGTTACAGAAACTTGTGAATCTGAATAACTTTTAGAATCTGAGGAATACTGCTGTGAATTATTCTTTTGAAGCACTGACTATAAAAAACACAGCAGAATCAAAGTTATAAGAACTATAGATAATAACATTCACAGTGATAGAATTCTGATTCTATGAATTCCAGGAACTAAGCAATTAAACTATCCTCTTTTAAACAAAATTAAACTAGATAAATGAGTGATGACATTCATTTTTGCCAGTTTACAACATTAAGAACGGCTTTATGTATTAATTCTCTCAAAGAGAAAATAAGGAATAATTTCACATTTAATACTGGGCAAATCTAATTGAAAGCTCATAAAGCATTCCACATGAATGGTTTTCAACACAAATGTGATATCTTTGAAGAATAATGATCTTTAAAGCTCCCTCTTCAGACATAATCAGTGTTGTCATTGAACTTGGCCTCTCCTACCCCAGGTGAATGATTACATTTTGCAGATGAATTTTAGCAGACTCTTCCCTACTCCAGCTCCAGCAATGTCCTTACTTTTCCCCATTTCTTTTGTTTCTCTTTTTGAAAAGAGCTTCTCTTCTTTGAGCCATGCTTTGCCCATCGCTTCTAGCAGAGCTCAGCTGAACCCTTTAAGATGCTGTGTGGCTGGTTCAGAAAGCTAAAACCTGTCCCTTTAAAGCCAAACCTCAATCAGACACTGACATTAAATTGGATTAACTACTGATTTGTTCCTCTGTCCTATTTTTCTATTGACTTCTCTGTTTCCCAGTTCCTGATGATCTGGTTCACCTGTGAAAGACATTGTATTTTTTTTTTTCCTTAGCTGATTGAGTCTCTCATTTTGACTTCCTATTTACAACTTTGACTTTAGTCTTTGACTGTTGTCTGCTCCTTGGGATAAAACCAATATGCACTTACTAATTCTTCTGAGCCCAATAGCGCACCACAGCTGTGCACTAATTCTCTCCCCCAAACACACAAACACATAAACTTCTACCATAATATCAAGTACTTGTTGACATTGTCTCCAAGAATTTCATATCCAAGTATGTATTTTATATTTCACATTGATAATATAAAATATGTATAAATGACAGCCATCTCTTAATTTCTTTTTTTTTATTAAATCATAATTGTGTACATTGGTGCAATCATGGGGCACAATGTGCTGACTTTATGTACAATCTGAAATATTTTCATTGAACTATTTAACATAGCCTTCATGGTCTTTTAATCACTATATGAAGACATTTATATTCTACATTTAGTAATTTTCACTTGTACCCTTGTAAAATGCACCGTAAGTGTGATCCCACCAATCACCCTCCCTCTGCCCATCCTCTCCCCTCCCCTCCCCTCCCTTGCCCCTTTCCCCATTTCTTGTGCTATAACTTGGTTTTAGCCTTCATATGAAAGCTATAGATTAGCTTTCCTTTTGGAAGGATGTTTGGAGAATACTTGAGATCTAAAAATAGATCTGCCATTCTATCCTATAATTCCTTTACTAGGTATATATCCAGAAGACCAAAAATCACATCACAATAAAGATATCTGTACCAGAATGTTTATTGCAGCCCAATTCATAATTGCTAAGTCGTGGAAGAAGCCCAA
>CAUYON010032283.1:0-18546 GCA_963573935.1 Arctocebus calabarensis
CAATGAACACATTGTATCCCACACATGCATATATATTCATAATCTATGTGTTTGTGTCTTATTAAATCAAAAAAGAAAAAAAAAGAAATATTTCTATATTCAATGAGAATGTCTCCAATTCAAAAATGGTAGTGTGTTGGATAAATAAAGAAAAGTATTTGAACGTAGCCTTGGTGTAACCATAGGTTGAAATTATGATGATGAAGTAAATCCATCAAAGAAAACAAGAATACACCTTCTATGATAACACTGATAACAAATTATGCACTCTGAGAAGTTTGAGATTTATCTCTCAATTCCTTCTCCTTTTATCTTTTCTGACAAGATCATAAACTAGAAAATGTCTTAAAGAGACCATAAAATATGTGAGCAAGTAGTGCATACTATTGGAAGATTCTACTGTGATTTTTATTAAGGATAATTTACCAAAATATGTAATCATCTCAGAATATACCTGATTTTTATCTTTTTTTTGAGACAGAGTTTCACTATGTTGCCTGGTAAAGTGCTGTGGCATCACTACTCACAACAACCTCCTACTCTTGCACTTCAGGTATTGTCTCAGCCTCCCAAGTAGCTGGGACTATAAGCACCCACCACAATGCTGGGCTATTTTTCACTTGTAGTTGTCATTGTTATTTGGCAGGCCTTGGCTGGGTTTGAACCCGTGAGGACAGGTTTATATGGCTGGCTCCCTAGCCACTGAGCTACAGATGCTGAGCAAGAAATCAAATGATTTTACACACACACACAAAAAAAAAAAGTAAAGAAAAACAAAGAAAGAAAGAAAAGAAAAATCTAATACAAACTTATTTTCTTTTAAAAAAGGAAAAACTCCTAACATTTTACTTTAGGGAAATATACCTCGTATGATTCCTTTAGGGAAATATACCTCGTATGATTCAATTTTTATATGAGGACAGTTAATGACAATTAACACAGTGGAGCATATGGAAAGGGGAGACCAGACAGAGAAGGAGGGAGGGGATGTGGGCAAGGAAAAGGAGGGGGAAAAAAGAGAAGAAAAAAAATAGTGACTAATTCTCACATAACTTGCATTTAATTTTGACCTAAGTTCATTATTTAAACATTCATTTTTAATTCAACTTGTTAATATGATATTTAGGGGATTGTATCCTCATTTATTAGTGAAATAGGTTTATAATTTCCCCTTTATAATAATATATTTGCTCCAATATTAATACCAGGTGTATCTAGATTACGTAGAATGATTTTGAAGTATTTCTTCTTTTTCTATTTTCTATAAGATTTGATGTGATCAGTTTTTTGAAAAAATCTTTTACTTATAATCTTCTGAGATGACAATCATATTGTGTAGGTCTTTGTTACTGAAATGTCCTTATGTAGGGGCTGATTATATTCACAGACATATGTGAATGATAAAGACGTTGCTTTAAGTGTGAATTTAACAAATAACCAAAGAAAAAAGTGTCAGACCGAGGAAATGTTGGAAAATGGTACTAATTATGCTTTTTGTTTAGGTTCTGTTTATAAGTAATAGAACTATATTTCCACATAACAGTGTAAAATGGAAACTGCTAGTTTCAGTAAGATTGGTTTGAGAGGTGAAAACACTGACTGTAAGGCCCTCTCTCTTGTTATTTCTACTACTCTAAGTCTGCTTCTTTGTGGTGTGGGCATCCTTAGTGGCCAGGTGACAGTATTGCAAGCAACTTCAGGTTGACAGAGTCCCTATAGCCCAAGATTCAGAAAAAAGCAAGTCTTCTCTCTGCTGGGGCCTATATATCAATTCCCAGCTAAAGCGCTGACTCGAGATACTGGAGTTGCAGGGTTATTTCTTAAATAATTATCATGGCCACAAGTATGAATACTCTAAATTCGATGTCAGAATGTTAGATCAGAACAGAATCATCTTGTGAGATTAGCTCCAAAATTCTCATGGGCTAGAAAAGAAGTGGTCTTCCGAAGGAAGGAAACACTGGGCAAAATTCTCAGAATTAGTAGTGAGAATTATTTAATTTGTAATTATGCCCAATCTATATCAAATCAAATATTGCAATGGCACTTACATATTTTCCCATGGGGATGCCTATTAATATTTATATAATTTCCTATGTCTTCTTTCTCAGGAAACTAATAGAGTAATGATTCCAGAGAAAAGAACTTGTAAATCAACATTTGGAGAGGAAAAAGAAAAAAAAGGACATTTGGAAACAGGACTTCCAAGAACAGAAAGGTAAAGAGAATCCTCAAGATGCTGACACAGGATGACTCCACAGTCAATTCTACATAACTCTTTTAGGAAGTGTGGATTAAAAGATTGAGCATTATGAAGCCAATTGATGAACTCAAAAAATGTATATAACAAATTTGAAAAGAATTCTATAATTCTTTTATAGATCTATGACCTCAATACACAGTGCACAGAAAATAAAGCATAAGAGTTTGAGACCAGCTTGAGCAAGAGCAAGAGCACATCTCTGCTAAAAATAGAAAAATTAGGAAGGCATCATGGTGGGCACCTACAACCCCAGCTTCTAGAGAGGCTGAGGAAAGCGAATTGCTCAAACCCCAGAGTTTGAGGTTACTGTGAGCTACGACACCATCACACTGTAACAAGGATGCAAACGTGATAGTCTGTCTCAATAAAAAGCGTGGAGGGAAGTAGCTAGCCTATCTGCCTTTTGTTATTCCACCTTCTGCCATTTGAGGACACAGCTATTAGGTCTCATCTTGGAAGCATAATCACGGCTCTCATCAGATACCAAATCTGCTTGTGTCTTGACTTGGACTTCTAGTTAGCATAATTAGTCTCACTGAATCAGGTATCTCTGGGTCCAGGATGCGAGCTTAGGCGGGACATCCATACAAGAAGTCCTAAATACCTGACCTCTCTGCTGAGAACGTTTGTCTCCAGGGATGGAGGCAAGATGGCCAACTGGATCCAGCTTTCCACACAGGCTTCCATCCAGAAGGAGACTTAAAGGACAGAAGTTTAGCGAGTGAACCAATGGTTTGTAGCTGAGCCAAGAGAGAAGAGTAAAGAATGCACATCAACGCTGCGGAGGCAAGATGCAAACTCAAGGAAAGAAACAATAGGTACAAAATTCATTGCCAAGTGGACAGGAGAACCCTTCCCCATGACAATGTCTCACAGTGACTCTTAAAAACAAGTGAGCAGAGTTCAGATCCCCTCCTATTTTATCCCATAGAAGAGACCCTCTAATAAAAGGAACTCCTTCCCTAGAGAGGACATACGAATGTGCCATGGCACTCTCCCACCAGGCACAAAACAGTATAAAACTGTGTATTTTCTCTACCTACAATTCTGAACTCCCAACACTCCCTTCCACTCTTACCAAGAGATCTGGAGGCCTGTCGCCCAAGGAGTCCAGATTCTTGGGCATTTCTTGAGAGGTGTGAACAAGGCTTGGGCTATTATAGGTCTGTGCTGATTCTGTAGCACAGGAGTAAGAAGAAGACGGTGAACTGAGGCTGAGGGAACCCTATGGGAGAGGGAAAGGCAGTGCCCTGTGTCACAGAGCAGCAGCAGTGGCAGCAGGAACAATAGGGCTGACATCCCTTGGTATATTTTAAGGAAAAATTCCCTACCTCTCTGGGCAACCAGAGGAAGCTGGGCATCTTCTCTGATGACAGTCAATGGCAGAACACATCTGGGACAGAAGGTTGAGGCGATACCTGCCTGGGCAGAGCATGGAGAGTAGAATATGCCTGCACAGAGATGACGTACTCCCAGGGCAGGGCTGAGCCAGGACGGCCTTGGTGAGCCTAAGATGTATCCAGCCCTCAGAGGATCATAGTTGAGACAAAAGCAGTTGGGAAACTGAAAGCTGAGTTTGAACTCTAACTGCACTCGCCCCAACACAGACTGTAGCTGAGACAGATACCCCAAAACTGGGCAGCGGCACCGACCAAGGCTGAGTTGTAGTTTCTCTGAACTCAAACAATATGTGATCCACAGGGGAATATAGCCAGGACACTAATAAATTTTGCGAAATTACTCTGTTTTGTCAGCAACATCAATCAGGGGCAGGGCTAGAACTGAGAGAACCTCACCAGACTCCATTAAGCACCTGACATTGTCAGATGTCAGCTTTCTCTGCAAGATAGTGGCAGAGAGTGATAGACTGTGTGAAGGCACATACATTTCCCTATGACTCAGATATGCACAAACCTCTGGAGCATCAGCTCATTGGAGGGAACTGAGTCACAGCATTGTGGAGATACCAGTGACTGGGTGTGACAGAGGTGCTATGTGGGGAAGGAGGCAACAATCTTCTCAGACTCATTAATTTTAGGGGAGGGTTCCTTCTGACTCTGTGGAGCACTGGAGTAAGTCATATTTGAGCTTTCAGCAGACCCCTGATATCTAGTTGCTGGGGGCCATTTCAACACTCCACGTAAGACTGGTACTGACTGGAGCAATTGATTTGGACCTCTTGAACAGGGCCCATCACCCAAGAACTATCCAAAGTGGTATCCTGGATAGTGTGTGGTTGTGGGAAGGTTTAATTTTCCCTTTCCAGTTTTTGCCTGAGGGCACCATGGAGACTTAATTGCTGGTATTTCTCAACAGTTGAGACTTCAACCTGGAGTAACTGATTCACTAGGGTAGGACAGAGAGCAGCTGAAAAGAAGACAGAGCCACTTAGCCCCACCACACCAAGCAGGTCCCCAGTTTCTCATGCCCTGGCACTGTGTGGGTCCTTTTTAAAGCTCTAGGGGAAAAGGCACAGACACCAGTCCCAGCTCTTGGGCAAAGGGCTGGTTAATCACTACTCCTGAGGTCCCCAACCCAACTTCACCTTATCTGTTCATCTAGCCAAACAGAGTAAAATAATCATCGGGCCAAATCAGTGGAAAAACTCTGATAACCTGAATAACCAGAGTAGATGCACTCCCCCGAGGAATGTCATGGCGGACACAACTGAAGATCCCATTCATAAACAAATGGCTGAGATGTCAGAAATCAAATTCAGAACTTGGATTGCAAATTAGATTAATATAATGGAGGTGAAGTTTCTAATTCCTGTAATTAGAAATTCAAGGACCATTTCAAGTTTTCTCAGGAATTCAACCAATTCAAAGACAAAATCACCAAAGATTTTGACACTTTAAGACAAGAATTTGCAGCCCTCAAATATCTGAGAAATGCAGTAGAAGCCCTCAGGAACAGAATGAAGCAGGCAGAAGAAAGGATTTCTGACACTGAAGACAAGGCTTTTGAATGCTTCTGAGCAGTCAGAGAGGAAGAGAAGTGGAGAGCAAAAATGGATCATTGTCTGAGAGAGCTCTGGGGTAATTTGAAGAAAACTAACACTTGTCTTATAGGAATATCTGCAAGTGATGAAATTGCTTCAAAAGGCACAGAGTCTCTTCTTCATGAAGTTATGAAGGAGAACTTTCCAGACGTGCCAAGAGATTCTGAAATTCAGATAGCAGAGAGTTACAGAACCCCCACATGACTCATTAACCATAAGACTTCTCTGAGGCACATTATAATTAACTTCACCAATGTTAAAATGAGGGAGAAACTTCTACAAGCAGCTAGACAGAAGAAAACCATAAAATACAAGGGGAAGAATATTAGAATAACTGCAGAACTCTCTAATGCAACGTTTCAAGCTAGAAGAGGGTGGTCAATGACTTTTAATCTCCTAACACAAAATAACTTTCAACACAGAATCCTGTATCCAGGTAACAGAGTTTCATTTATGATGGAGAAATTAAATACTTTAATTTGAAGAAAATTGCCATAACTAAACCAGCACTCCAGGATATTCTCAGACTTATCCTCTATAATGACCAGTGCAATACTCCACTAAAAAAGTAAACTCACTCAGAAACTTTTGAAAAAATTCCAACTTTCGAGATGGTGAAAGGATTAAAAATGTCCACTGGACTTTTGAACAACTCGATAGCCAAAATTCTACTAGGCGTATCAATATTCTTGACTAATGTGAATGGCTTAAATTATCCTCTAAAGAGGCACAGTTTAGCTGACTGGATACAAAAACTCAGGCCAGATATCTGCTGCATAGAAGAATTTCATCTTGCATTAAAAGAGATATACAGACTCATGATGAAGGAATGGTCGTCTATAATTTAGGCAAAAGGAAAGCAGAAAAAAGCAGGTGTAGCAATTTTATGGGGAGATACAATAGGCTTTAAACCAATAAAGTATGAAAGATAAGGATGGCCACTTCATAATTGTTAAGGATAACTCTCAACATGATGAGATTTCAATTATTAATATTTATGCACACAATCAGAATGCGCTTCAATTTATAAAAGAGACTCTAACAGCCACGAGCAACTTGATTTACTTTAGCACCATAATAGTGAGAGATATTAACACTTCTTTGGCAGTGTTGAATAGATCCTCCAAAAAGAAACTAAACAAAGAAATCTTAGACTTAAGCTTAACCATTCAACAGCGGGATTAACAGACATCTGCAGAACATTTCATCCTAACCAAACTGAATACACATTCTTCTTATCAGCCTATGGAACGTACTCCAAAATTGATCACATCTTAGGTCACCCTCTAACCTCAGCAAATTTAAAAGAATAGAAATTATTCCTTGCATCTTCTCAGACCATCATGGAATAAAAGTTGAACTCAATAACAACAAGAATCTGCATACTCATACAAAAACATGGAAACTAAATAACCTTATGCTGAGGAATAGCTGGGTCATAGAGGAGATTAAAAAGGAAATAACCAAATTTTTACAACCAAACGACAATGAATACATGGATTATCAAAACCTCTGGGATACTGCAAAGGCACTCCTAAGAGGGAAATTTATAGCTCTGCAAGCCTTCCTCAAGAGACCAGAAAGAGAAGAAGGTAAAGGAAGAACATTCCAATCCTAAACCTAGTAGAGGAAAAGAAATAACCAAAATTAGAGCAGAATTATATGAAATTGAAAACAATAGGTAATCCATAAATGAAAAAGTTGGTTGTTGAAAAGGGCAATAAAATGGATAAAACTTTGGGTAACATAACCAGGAAAAAAAAGAGTAAAAAAATCTCTATTTTAATCAATCAGAAATTGTGAAGACAAAGTGAAAACAGAATCCTCAGAAATACAAAAAATCCTTATTGAATATTGCAAGAAACTGTATTCTCAGAAATACGAGAAAATCTGAAGGAAATAGACCAGTACTTGGAAGCACGCCACCTTCCTAGATTTAGGCAGGAAGAAGTGGAAATGTTGAACAGTTCTATAGCACATTCTGAAATACCATCAACTATACAAAAACTCCCTAAAAAGAAAAGCCTGGGACCAGACGGCTTCACATCAGAATTTTACAAAAACGTTAAAGAGGAACTTGGACCTATATTACTCAAACATTTTCAAAATATTGAAAAAGAAAGAATACCTCCCAACACATTCTGTGAAGCAAATATCATCCTGATCAACAAATGAATAAAAATAGTCAACAAAAGAAGAAAATTATAGACCAATATCACTAATGAATATTGATGCAAAAATATTCAACAAGATCCTAGCAAACAGAATCCAGGACTACATCAAACAAATTATACACAACAACCAAGTGGGTTTGATCACAGGGTCTCAAGGCTGTTTCAATATATGTAAATCCAGAAATATAATTCATCACATAAAGAAATTAAAAACAAAGACCATGTAATTCCCTCAATTGATGCAGAAAAAGCTTTTGATAATATCCAGCATCCTTTTATGATCAGAACACGTCACATAATTTGTATAGAAGGGACATTTCTTAAACTGATAAAGGCCATGTACAGCAAACCCATAGCCAATTTCATATTGAATAGCGTTAAATCGAAATCATTTCCACTCAGATTGGAATCCAGGCAAGGTTTCCCATTGCCTCCACTGGTTTTTAACATTGTAATGGGAGTTTTAACCATCGCAATTAGGCAAGAAAAGACTATCAAGCATATCCACGTAAGGTCAGAAGAGATCAAACTTTCACTCTTCTCAGATGATATAATTGTATTTCTTGAAAACACCAGGGATTCTGCCATAAACCTCTTAGAAGTGATCGAGGACTACAGCAGCATTATCTCAAGGTACAAAATCAACACTCATAAATCTGTAACTTTTATATATACCAATCATAGTCATGCTGAAAAAACCAGTCTAGGACTCTATTCCATCCACAGTAGTGACAAAGAAGAAGAAATATTTGGGTGTTTACCTAACAGAGGATGTGAAAGATCTCTATAAAGAAAACTGTGAAACTCTAAGAAACAAAATAGCTGAAGAAGTTAACAAGTGGAAAAATATACCATGTTCATCGTTGGGAAGAATCGACATTGTTAAAATCTCCATAATACCCCAGGCAATATGTAATTTTAATGCAACCCTATTAAAGCCCCACTGGCGTACTTTAAAAACCTCAAAAAAATAATAATTCTTTTTATATGGAATCAGGAAAATACTCAGATATTCAAGACATTACTCAGAAATAAAAACAAAGCAGGAGGAAACATGCTACCACACCTCAGACTGTACTATAAATGGATGGTGCTCAAAACAGAATGGTAGTGGCACAAAAATAGACAGGTATAGACAAGCAAGAGATGAACCCAGCTACTTACTGTTATTTGATCTTTGACTATCCCATTAAAAACATTCAATGAGGACAAGATTCCCTATTTAACAAATGGTGCTGTGTGAACTGGCTGACGACCTGTAGAAGACTGAAACTGGAGCCACATGTTTCACCATTAATTAAGATAGACTCTCACTGGATTAAAGATTTAAACTTAAGACATGAAACTCTAAAAATACTATAAGAATGGACAGGGAAAATACTTGAAGATATAGGACTGAGTGAATATTTTATGAGGAGGACACCCCTGAGCCAGTGAAGCAACAGCAAAAATACATTACTGAGACCTGATCAAACTAAAAAACTTCTGCACAGCCAAGAACACAGTACGTAAAGCAAGCAGACAACCCTCAGAATGGGAGAAGATATTTGCGGGGAAGATGTCTCCAACATAGGTTTAATAACAAGAATGCACAGATAATTCAAATGTGTTAGCAAGAAAAGAACAAGTGATCCCATTTCAGGTTGTGCAATGGACTTGAAGAGAAAATTCTCTGAAGAAGACAGGTGCATAGTCGACAGACATATGAAAAACTTCTCATCATCCTTAATCATCAGAGAAATGCAACTCAGAACTACTTTGAGATATCATCTAACTCCAGTAAGATTAGCCCACATCACAAAATGCCAAAATCAGAAATGTTGGTGTGCATGTGGAGAAAAGAGAACACTTCTATACTACTGGTGGTGATGAAATTTAATACTTTCTATGTGGAAAAATGTTTGGAGTGCACTTAGGGATCTAAAAATAGATCTGCCGTTCGATCCTACAATTCATCTATTAGGTATATATGCAGAAGACCAAACATCACATTATAACAAAGATATTTGTATCAGAATGTTTATTGCAGCCCAATTCATAATTGCTAAGTCATGGAAGAAGCCCAAATGCCCATCAATCCATGAATGCATTAATATATTGCCTATATGTAAACCATGGAAAAGTATGCAGCCTTAAAAAAGGATGGAGATTTTACTTCTTTCATGGTTACATGGATGGAGTTGCAACATATTCTTAGCAAAGTATCTTAAGAGTGCAAGACAAAGTATCCAATGTATGCAGCCCTACTATGAAACCTATAACCCAATTATAGCCTAAGAATATTAGGAAAGGGAGGAACAGAGAGGGAGGATGGTTGGAGAGAGCGTAATTGGTGGGAGTACACATACTGTGCATCTGACAAGGGTACATGTGAAATTTACTAAATGTACAACATAAGTACCGTAAATATTCACTAAGAGAATACCGTGAAGGCTATGTAAACCAGGTAGGTGAAAACATTTCTAATTGCACATAAAGCCACCACATTGTAACCCACAATTGCATTAATGTACACAACAATGATTGAATAAAAAACAAAAAATGGGAAAAATATAAATACAATAAAGAAAAACAGAAAGCATAAGAAAAATGAGATAATTAACTTACGTACCAAAAATAACTCATGTCCACAGTAAGGCAGGATCATTTTGAATACTTCACAATGAATTGTGGTTTATGTTATTTTTAGTTTGTGTCCTGGTGGGATTTGTACAAAAATTCACAAGAAGATGGGAGGATGATTGAACATTGAATGGAAATACTAAATAAAATCCTTAAAGCAATAAAATGTAGATTACTCATTGAAAACAAAACAAAACTAAACCCAGATTTCTGTTTATTTAATTAGAGAACTCTACAAAATATGGAGCTACGCTTTCCATAACTTTGTGCAATATTTTTATTTTTTACTTTTTTATTGTTTTTATTATTAAATTATAACTGTGTACATTAGTGCAATCAATGGGTACAATATTTTTAAATAAGTTGGCTTTCAGAATAGCTACCAGTTCAGACTAGTGTTTATGGGAGAATTGACCACAAAGGAACAGCCACGCACAAAGTTAGCAGGTGAGCCAGCATCGCCCAGACAGGTGACAGGAGAGAGGACCATGGCCATGGGGAAGGGAACAGGGATGGCCAAGGTCAGTGATCAGTATACTCCCTGGCAGGGGTAAGAATGTTATACTAATTTAGAAACTTTACCCAAAAGAAGGAGGGAAGCATAATAAAGTCCTAGGGTAGCCTGGGAGATAGGGTTCTTTTAGGTTATAACCCATATCCTTTAGCTTTACTTTTCATTAGTTGGGTCACACGAGGAGGGGTGGTTAACACAATTATTACAGAGAAATATCATGAAATGCCTTCTGCCTGCATAACGGTGCTCTCCTATCTGGGATATGAAAATGTATCTATACTTAGTTTACGAATTTGACTTACAAGAGAGGTATTTTATTACAAATAAAATCATTCTCACTTACATTTATGAGAATTTTGTCCATTGTTTCCTTCCTTTGGTAAACCATTTCACGTCCAGCCCATTGGCTCTTTGTAACTAAAGTCACATTATGAGTGTTTGTGATTATTTTCCTCTTTAACTAACCTCATGTGTGTATTACTCTAGATATTAAGATTCGTACTTTAGCAAAATTATGCATGGAATGAAGTCATTAAAAATTCTCATGTCCTGAGGTCTCTGTGATCAATTTACTTATCATGTGCATCAGTGGAATTATTGATGAGAGAGATATAAGAAACGATTCGTAATCACTATTCTCGCAAATATTGAAAAGAAGAAACCTTTACAATAATAATCCAAATGGCACTTATAAACACAGAAGGGTGAGAAAGTTGGCATTGCCACTGATTTTTAAAAAATAGAGTAGAGGAAAAAGGGAAATATTTTCCCAAAAACATATGCAATTATGCTCCTTAAATGTTACCTATGTGTATGAGTGTGTATGTTGAATGTTGTCTCAGGAACTCTTTATCTTCCATTCCTGCCGATTCCTGTGATTGACATTGTGTAACTCAGTGAAAAAAAACTGATGTTAACTGCACATTGGTTTTGAAATGCTCAGTGCACGACAGTGAAAACCTTAAAGTTCAGCTCTGTTTCCATGGCAACCACAGTGCAACTCCTCGAGTGCCACGGGACACAACTGCACGTCCAATGGCAGGCCCCCTTGTTTTTGATGCACCATTGAGGTGTTTTTTTGTTTATATAAGCACAACCCTGTGAGTTTTTCTTTCCTTCTTTTGAAAACACAGTGATAATATTGCTGCAAGCAGAGAGCGGCACTGCCTCCTGGGGAAGCACCGGTGGGATTCCGATTATTTCATAAGTAAAGCAGGAGGGGGACCAGTAGCCACAAGGTCAACTAAACTGAAATTGAATAGGCTTTGACATTGTCCCCAAGTATTGGAGTAGCTGCCAAGCTGTGCTAGGGAAGAGGTGGCAAGTGAAAAGAATGAATGGGGTGGTGCAGTGAAGATGGCACATCGTAAAATTTCTTTCTTTTTGGACAGAGTCTCACATTGTTGCCCCAGGCTACAGTGCCATGGTGTCAGAGCAACTCCAAAGACCTGAGCTCTACCGATCCTATCTTCTTCCCTCAGCCTCCCCAATAGCTGGGACTACATGTGCCCACCATGTGGCCATCGAATTTTTCTATTTCTCGTAGAGAAGAGGTGTCACTCTTGCTCAGGATGGTCTACATCTCCTAAGCTCAGGTAATCTTCCGACCTCAGCCTTCCAGTGTGTTAGGATGACAGGCGTGAGCCACTGTACCCAGCCAAATTTTCATCTCACCTGAAGCCTCTGGCATTTTCCAAGAATCTACTCTTATTCTCCACTGAGCTTAAAAGGAGGACACATACTTCTAAAACAGCCATATTACGTAACACAAAAGTAAAGTAAAAATTTAAAACCAAATTTTAAATCGGAACTGTTCTTATGACTGTAAGCAATTACAAGGGTGATGTCATGCGCCAACCACTGTTTACAAAATTTTATAAATGTCAAGTCATTTAATGCTCATAGCAATTATAGTGACACAATCTTCATTTGATAGCGAATTTGCAAAGTAGCATTACTTAAATAATATTCCCTATGTCACGCAAAAATAACAGAGCTAGGGAAAGAGTCTGGACAGTCTGGTGCTAGAATCCCCCTTTACCATTGCATTCCATTACACACTTAAGGAGAAAGTAGAAGAAAAAAATAGAACAAACATGGTATTTACTCTCCCTCAACAGCCGCATGAGCAAGGAGAAATATGCCCTTCAATAGAGAATCTAACATTTTCTCTTCAAAAGTGAAGTTTCTTCAAACCATAGGCCCTCATATTTTGGTGATGAGGAGTTAACATCGTTAGTACTCTGAAGTCCAATGATAACAGGAGATGCTTAAAGCACATGGAGGAACTGGCAAGAAACACCAGGTAGGGTATGTTTAGGGTGGTGGTGCTAGTAGCAAAGGCCTGATTTGTGTTTTTAAAAAGTTACTACTAGTCAATACTGTAGAATGGTTCCCTGGTCCAGAAAATGTTGCTTTGGCAGCACCAATGAAGCTGTTATTGACAGTCAGCGCCTACAAAATGAATTGTTCTATGATAACTGGACACTAAAAAACAACTATAAAACTTTGGACAATTTTATCAACCTTCAGGCCGTCTACACCTCCAGAGTGGAGTTGGTAGGCCAAACTCTTCCACCGTGGGGGACCCCGTGTCCACCTCCTCTGTGAACCACCCTTTTTACCTGGACCGACCTCCCGTCTTCCTCCTACTTCTCAGCCAGCGTGAGTGGAGAGTGACAATGAACCTTGGTGACGATCCACACTCACTTTTCATAATACAGATCAAGGTATAGTGTTTTCTCTGGTGCTGCAATTATAAAGTCAGTTTGGAGGTGTTGTAAATCCATGTCACAAAGTGTAGCAGAAAATAAAAGAATTAGGATGCCTGTAATCCCAGCACTTGGGAGGCCAGCACTCACAGGTTTGAGACCAGCCTGAGCCAGAGCGAGACCTCGGCTCTAAACATAGCCAAGCACTATGGTGGCACCTGTAGTGCCAGCTACCTGGGAGGCTGAGGCAAGAGTATTGCTTCAGCCCAGGAATTTGAGGTTGCTGTGACCTATGATGTTTCACAGAAACACTATACAGGAGAAATGGAGCTCACACAGCTACCTTCAGTTCTCAGACATGTGTAAAGCCACAGATCATACAGAGTTTCATGTCTGTGACATCTGTGAATTCACAGAACAAACTCTCAAAATCATACAGATGCTATGTACGAAAGCTATAGAGAAAATATCATGAGAAAGAATGATAACAATGTGTAACATCTATTTATTACTATAAGTAAAACCCAGGGATGAGGAGCAAATAGGAATATTGATAACAGGAAGGGAGTGGAAGATCAGAGAAATGAAACATGATTCAAGGGGATGTAAGAACAAGGTCAATAAGTGGTGCCTAAAGGGAGCGGGAGGAGAGAATAAAGAAATGGTGCCACAAGGGGGTGAAAGTGAAGAGTAAAGAAAGGTCAGTGAAACATGGACACAGTCCCAGGGCAGGTCTCCTCAGCCTTGATGTTGTTGTTGGCCTATATAAATCAGGGCTCCAGCTCACGGGAGAACTTGTGGCTGCATAACAGAGAGGCAGCTATGAGGCACCAGGAATCTAAATTCAGGTCCCCCTTCCAGTGTCTGCCCGGCAGGCCTGGACTCCTAGTGCACAACATTCACCATGCACCAGGGAACCGTGATGACCAGGGAACCGTGGGCACAGGCTCTTTGCAGCTGGCCACCAGGGAGAGTCCTGAGCAGAGATGCACATAGCTCCCCCGACCCTCTGCCAACATTGCAGGCCCTCACCTGTCCCGCTTGCCCAGTCACTTCATGGTTTGGAACCAGAACTGAAATTCTTTGTTTGGTTCAAAGGGGAAATTACCAGCAGTCACTTGAAGCAGCTGCATCTGCTGGAGGATCTTGATGGCCTGGAGGCAGAGAGAAAGATGGATGCTGACTGGGCCTGGGGGGAAGATTCTGAGGGGTCATGTGGGAAAGGGGATGGAACCGCTTTCCAGGGCTTTTCTTCAGAGCGGTCCATTCTCCCCTCCATTCCTGTGAAGGCCCAGTCTGTCTCAGAGTTGGAGAGAAACTGCCCTTTCTCCAGGACTTTGATTTCTTTGTTGTCCTGCAGGCTTCATGGGGAGAGATTCCTCCTTCTGTGTATGTCAAACACTCCCAGGCAATCTATCATGCAGAGGATGGAGCCAGGGAATGTCCACCCAGGGGAGTTTCTGACTCCCACATCTCTGTTCCCCCAGAGAGACGCGCCAGTTGTCCACCTTCCCCTTTTTGTTATGTTGAGCACATTTCCTGCAGAGCATAGACAATGCCAGGGAGAAAGGACCCTAACCCAGGACTGCCTGCTCTGTGGGCTCCCTCGCTGCAGGTCATCCAGGGTCACTAGGACCTTCTCGGAACAGAAATGGCACCCCCATCAAGCTGTGGACTGGGAAGGAGGGGTGGGAGCCGAAGCTCCAGGGCTTTCTCTCCCAACACTCCACATGACAAGTAGGGCCACTGATTCTTGCACACAGAGTTTGGAGCCACATGGGAGCTACCTGAGTGTGGAGAGGCCAATTTCATCTCCTCCGTGGGCAGCACCTAAGGGAGAGACTGAGTCCAGCTCAGCTAGAAGCCGGGGCAGCTCAGCGGTCAGACAACTTGGCAACTTCTGCCTCGGGGGCTGGGAGTGGAGGTTGAGGTGAGGCCTGACTCCCCAGCTCACAGACCACCTGGGAGGCTCTCTGGGAGTTTTGCTGTGTGCTGAGTTCGTAGGGCTCAGACTAGGGGTGTCCCTCCCCAGCCTCATGATTCTGGACCCAGGGTGCTGCCCCAGAACACTCACATCCATGTCATTGTGCGTCCTCTCCTGTAGTAGGACTAGCTTTGAGGAAGGTTCTGATAAAGGGAATTATGCCCTGTGTCATAGGGGTGGGAGTAGTGATGAGCACCTAACCTCAGGTGGCCTGCCCAGTCCTGTCCCCCAGAATCTCATCAACCTTATCTCCTGGGGCCAACTCAGGTCTCCTATCTTGGAGCAGCCACAGACCTTCAGCTTCCTCCTTCAATTCTCTCCCTCTCCTCCCCCAGCTGCACCCGTGGCCACCTAGAGCCCTGTGATGTTCCCAGGTCACAGTGTCTTGTCATCCCGGCCCGACCCTTCCCTAAGGACAAGCTGAGCCCCGCTCCTCAGGTCCCTGGCCCTGGTCCCTCTGATGAGGGCATGTGAGGCACCAGCTGCAGGAGAGAGGGCCTAGGAAGAGACCCCTGCTCCAAGGATGAATAGGTGCCAGCTGGGAGGGGGACCTTGCCCTCTGTTCACGTGGCCATCTCCAGCCCTATCAAGAGTCTCACCTTCCATCTCCACTGCATCATCTGGGCTCTCTGGGGGTTTATTTCACCAGTAGCCACCTTGTACATCCCCACCTGGCACGGTCAGGACAAGGTCAGTGAGACCATCCTCCCCTCACTCAGCTACTCCAGGATCCTGACCTCCCACCAAGGACACCTAGCCAGATTTAGCAGGCTCAGTAATACAGTCACTCAGTGAGGTCTGGTTCTAGACCCACCCCTGTGTCCTACACTCACGTGCTGTGTCATTGGGGCATGTAGCTCAGCCCCCACGTTTGTCTGGCTATCCTTCCCCAGCTGCCCACACCACACACCAGCAGCAGGGGCCTGGCTATCTGAAGAAATTCTGTCTGTTTGGGGGAAAGAATGAAGCCCCCTCCCCCACCACGTTTCCCCATCACCTGGTGGAAGCTCCATAACCAGAGGGACCATCACGGGAGCTGGAGACCAGCTAACTCTCCAGCTCATCCCTGCTGAACAGCCGGCAAAGCCCCATTGCCAGAGCTCCTGCCAGCACTCACCTGACCCCAGAAAGACCCTTCTCTCTTTTGGACAGGACTGGCGACTGGTAAATTTCAAGTAAACATTCAGTCAGAAAATTAACCAAAAAAAAAAAAAAACCCTGGCCTGTTAACCTTTCCAATTTCAACTCTCTTCCTGCCCTCTAAACATTGCCTCATCTCCAGCCCTCTTTTACCTTTATCAGCTTTTCCCATGTCATGCTATGAACTCTGGCACACAGTTGTTCATAAGCTCTGGAAATTTCTCTATGCAGAGGGGAAAGAAAGGAGAATAAATAAGGGAGTGCCTGGGAGGAGGGTGAATTCAGATTCCTTTATAGGGGAATGTAAAGGATCCAAACTGGCAGGATTCATGTTTCCTCTGGTTTCCTGATTCCCAGGTGTTCTACAGGACTAGGACAGGCACTGTCCTGTTGTTCACCTGGCCCAGCCGCATCTCAACTGGGCAGCTCAGGTTCTCAGTTTAGTTGTGCTGTTTAGTAGACATGAGAATATCTCCAACGTGGCCAAACCCCACAGTTTAGAAAACTTAGCCCAGAGTTAGACATTTGGGGCAAACCTCCCAGTGGACTGAGAGACCCTGCCCCAGAGCCTATTCCTGTCTCTAGAGCCCCTGGCCTCAACTCCTCTCCCAGAGTAGTGAGGGAGCATTGCAGACCAATGAGAGATGCTGGGTGCATGGCAGGTGATAGGGGCCCACCCACCTAGATACTGCCCTGCAGGTTTTCTGGAGCCGATGGATGGGCGTACACATAGAGCTGTGATGATGGCGTGCGATGATTAGTTTTGCAGGGTTATGTACTCCTGGGGAGGATAGAGGATGCACCGTGAGCTTGGGAGTTGGAATTTCCTGCCCCAGGAGCAGTCCCTCTGCTGACCATACCCCTCTGGGGAGGCAGAGGCTCAGGGAGGCACAGGAGAGCAATCTGGACCCCAGTGAGTTTCACACCCAGGGAGGACAATTATAGTCTAACCTAAGGTAGGTTTATAGATGGGAAGTGCACTCGGCCATGGGGCATGGAATTCAAGGTCAGTATGTCCCTGACAGGAAAGGCTAGGGGCTGTTCAGGGGCTTGGAACCTGTTCAACAAACTTGAGATATGACAGAGGGGAAAATGAGTGTCCTGGACCCTCCCATGATTTACCATGGCCACCTGGATGCAGAGCCCAAGCACCCTCGCCCTCTCTTCGACCCTCCCATGGCTGGCTTACTCTGGTCACCTGGATCCACAGCTCCAGAACCATGTTTCTGTCCTGGGTCTTCATGGTGCGGGTCCCCAGGCATGTAGTTATTACAAAATATGTCACACTATAAAAGTGAGTGAGGGCAGTGCAGATAGTGGGTCCCACCTACACCTTGTCTGTCCTCTCTCACTTAATAGAACTGGAGCCCAGGAACTCCCAGGGAAGCACTTTCTTGGATTGCTCCTGGGTTGGGAGAGAAATGTACATAAGCAGGCCCCAAGCCAGCTCTGATTCTGCAGTCACCCCCTGTCTCAGGCAAGTGACCATATTCTGAGCTTTGGAATTTGCTCTCCCAGTCTAGTTGAAGCACCAGGTTTCATTGTCCTTTCTCTGAGGGGACCCCACATGCATAGAGCAGGACAAGTAGAGAATAGCTCCCCAGTCTGGAGCTTCATGTGGGACTTCCAGCCTCCAGAACTGAGAGGAATTCAATTTCTGTTGACAGAGTCCTTCAGCCTTGGGACTGAGAACAGCGTGTGGTTTCTTCCCTCAGGCCATACTCAGGGATACCACAATCCACAAGTTGGCTCAGCCCTGCCCTTGGTATGGCCACCTCTTCTGACACCTCTTGGCCCACTGGGCCTTCTTTCCATTGATATGCACTTTGCCTGTGGCAGCTACCTCCAGGGGCTTAGGCCCAGTGTCTGGTGTGAAGTGGAGTATGTGCCAGGTGTGTAGTAAGTGCTGATGCTGGTGAGACCCCTGGCAGGGGGATGAGCAGCCTAGGAGGCCTGCTCAGTGGGCTACTCCTGCATCAAGTGGGCCAGGTCCCTGCCCTGCACTCTGTCCCCTCCCAGGGCATGTGTCCAGTAGCTGTGTGCAGCTGCCACAGACACAGGGTCAGTATCTACAGAAAGACCTCATTCAGGTGCAACAGGTCCCAAGATGTGGACCAGGGTGGGACCAGATCATTGG
>CAUYON010032284.1:0-11627 GCA_963573935.1 Arctocebus calabarensis
TTCCCCCAGTGGATGCTCTTGTTTGGTTTATCTAAGATTAGTTGTTGCTTTACATTACTTCTTTATAACTTTGGTGCCCATGTAGATAGTTTCAGAATCATTGCTTTATGCAATATTTATCCTTTATATCAGAAAAACAGAAAAGAGTTACAAACAATAATACATTATACCGTCTTTTGTCAGTGCTAGTGTAATTAGCTTTGGTGGTGCTCTAATTTCTTCATGTGGATCTGAGTTATTTTTTACTGTCTTTTTGAGATTCCTCTTTAATATTTTTTGGGGGGGCACTTCTGCTGGGAATACATTCTCTTATTTAATTTTGTTATTTTTTTTTTTATTGGGGAATAGTTTTGTTTCACTAAAATTTTTGAGGGGTAATATTTCTGGATAGAGAATTCTCGGTTAACAAGTTTTCTTTCTTTCTTTCTTTTTTTTCCTCCCTTCGGTACTTTGGATATGACTTCCCATTATCTTCATATCCCCTTGGTTTCTGATGAGAAGTCAGTTGTCACTCTCACTAGGAAATCCCTTGTATGTGGTCAGCTGCTTTCTCTTGCTACTTTCAACATTCTCTCATTGCCTTTGATCTCCCATGGTTTGACTAAGATATCTCTAGGTGAAGATCTCCTTGAGTTCACTCTCTGGAGTTTCTATGCTTCTCATTTTTGTAGATTAATCAACTTTAATCAAATTTGGGGAGTTTGTGGCATAATTGTTTCAAATATTTTCTCTTCTGCTGCTTTTGATTTCTGTTAAGCACCTCTGGTTTATCTCTGGTTGTAGTTGTTGTACTTTTCAACTTTAGAATTTCTACTTAGGTTTCTTATTTGTAAATTTCTATCTCTATGATGATAGTCACTCTTTGGTGAGACATCAATCCCATACTTCTCTTTAATCCTTTTGGCATGGTTACCTTTAGTTTGAACATGTTTACAACAGCTGATATAACATCTTTGTCTACTAAGTCCAATGCCTGGGCTTCCGTCTGGATGTTCCATACTTTCCTGTTTCCTTGCATGTCTCAAACGTTTTTGTTGCAAACTGGACATTTAAAATAATGGAACACGACAGGTCTATTATTCCGATTCTCCACCCTTTCAAGGTTTTGTTGTTGTTGTTGTTGTTATTGTTGAAGTTGTTGTTCAGCATTGTAAACTTACTGTCTTTTGTTTGTTGACTTTTGTGGACTACTTGTGTGAAGTCCGTATCTTCTGTTGTGTGTGGCTACAGCATTCCCTGCTTGGTTAGTTTAAGGGTCACCTACTGGTTGGACAGATATGTCTTTAAATGCCTGGAACTAGTAACACTGTCCGTCATCATCATTGGGCTCTTGTGTATGTTGGGCATACCTTCAGCATGAAGTCAGGCATTTGCCAACTCTCTCGTAGCCTTAATTTCTGCTTGCACAGAGCCTCAGAATAAACTGGACTTGAGAGTTAAGGTACTTTGCGGGTCTTTCCAGACCATATCATTGTCCTGGACATGTGTATGTCCTTCTAGATTCCCAGGAATATGCATAACTTTTTAAAGTCCCTATGTACAACTCATTGCCTAGTTTTTCCTTTTAAGGTTTTGGTTAGTCTGTTGCTAGCCCCAAGTGTTGTTCACTGCCTGAGGCAGCTACAGTATTGCCTCCAAATATTGTTGACAAATGCACCCAGGCAAAAGGGCATGTCAGGCTGGGCAAACTCTGAGTCGAATCCAAATAAAGACATCCATGTAAGAAGGGTACTCTAGGGAACTAAAAACATGTCAAACAATGAACAGTTCTTGGGAATGAGCCTTTGCAGGAGCTCCAACCCCTTTCTCCTCCCTCTGGTGGCTACCAGGCTGCTGCCCTTCACTGTGATCACAGAGTTGCAGGAGGCGGCCAGAGGAGTAACAACTAGTTGAAACGTCACATAGCTCACTGTTCTGATCAACATTCAGCTGTTTCTCATGAATAAACACACCTGAGGTCAGCAAAAGCTTTAGGTAAATTTCTAGATTTCTAAAAAATTCGTTCTGACAATTTTTCCCCCAATTTTCTCATTGCTTTTATGGAGGAGGGGATGTTCAGAAAGTGGTCCTTGCTTTGCCAATTTTGCTGGCTTCCTGAACAATGTTTCACTATACCCGTCTATCAGGGTGTTTGTGGCTGTGTGATATTATGTGCCAAGCATGTGAAAGGGACCACAACAGGAGCTCTGGAAGCAAAGATGTATAGGATACCACCTTTAATCTCCAAAGTTGTCGCTCTGGAATAGATGCCATTTAACCGAAACATTTAAAGCCTAGTGATTTTCAAGCCTGCATCTGATCACCAATTATAGAATTATAGCTTACCTCTATAAGTTGGGGGCAAGGGTGAAGGATGAAAGATGTGGGTTATTTTTGGCCACTGTGTCTTAAACAAAACCAGGTTTTCACCTGTATAGTTGGTAGCAGCCTGGCTAATATTGCGGATCACTACTAATTTCATTCCTAACTACTTCAGAAAGCTGAGAGCCTCAGTGAGTAAGAGTGTGAATGAAATGCTTCAGAAATCTCTCATATGAGGAGGGGCTAGCAACAGAGATTCATTCGAACCACCAGGCTTGGTTCTGGATAAATCCTTAGCAACAATGTAGGATTTTCCACTAAAATGGCTTCTTTGTTTTTATGTTGATGCAGCCCACCACCCTGGTAGTTAATTGATAGACTTTGGGGTAAAAAGTAGAAGGGACCCAAAAGACCACTCTTCACACCACAGAATGGAATGAAAGCTTCATCTTTCTCCTTTTGCATATCAACGAATATCACCTGGTCATTGATCAAGGATTCCCATGGTAGTCTAAAACCAAAGTTTACATAGGATGATCTATGGCTCTGCAACCCTTTCAACAGCTAGAGATAGCTGCTAACTTATTCGCAACCCGTATGGTCAGGACTTGGCTCCTCAAGGAATTCTGGTGCCTTGAATGAATATGTCTGCAAAGTTGCCGAGATCCCGCAAGTGAAAATCTAATTTTCAAGATTCAGACAAATTTTACTTTGAATCCAGGCTCTACTACTTTCTTTACTGTGACCATTGCAAAATTGCTTAGTCCGTCTCAGCCTTGGATTTCTAATTTGCAAAGCTGAGGATTGTAATGAGGAGATTGTAGGGATTAAACATGGCAATGCTTATAAAGCATTTAATGCAGTATCTGGCGAATAGCTAATGCTGCAAAAATATTAGGTGTAATTGCCCTTTTGAAAATTTCTTGTTATTTTATTATAAAAATTTTCAAACACAGATAACTTGGAAGACTTTTACAATGAACACCAGAACATCTGTCACTTAATTTCTGCCATTAACATTTCACCATATTTGCCTTATCAGATGCCTATTGATCCATCAGTCATATTTAATTTTATGAGAAATTACCAGACCATTCTCTTCATGTGTCAGTAGGCTCTCCTTTTTCATTGCCGAGCAATAGTCCATCAAATGAATGTATTTATGCACTGGTTGATGGACATTTGAGTGATTTCTATTTTAGAGACTTTGTAAATAAAGGTGGTGGAAACATTTGAAGATGAGTTTCTGTGTGGATGTATGGTTTTATTTCTCTTGAGTAAATACTTAAGCATGGAATTTTTCTCTTCTAGAATTTCCATTTTTTTATAGCGTTTACTTGTCTGCTATTTGCTTATTTATTGTGAACATAGTTTCCTTTATATAACTATTGAGAATACTTAAAATAGCAATTGGTGTCTGTTGTCTTTTTTTAAAAGAAATAAAGGTCATGCATTTCTGTTTCATCAAATGTGGAGTAACTTATGATAGTTTTTATAGATGGTATAGTAAATTTAGTTGCCAACATTATCACTATTGTGTTATGAGATGGTACTGATATTTTTATTTTATTAGGAAATCAACTTGGTTGTCCTCAAACTGTACACTCTGTCTCTTGGGCAGCAGCTCAAACTTCAGTTCAGTTTATCCGGTCGTAGCAGGGTTACCTAGAGTCTGTCCTACACACGTGTTGTCCAGAGGCCAGCCGGACATTTGGGCGTACATTATCCACAGAATTCGGAGAGTTTCCTCTCTGGCTGCCACTGAAATCTCTTCCTCGCTTTAGAGCAGCCGCAGTAGCCCTAAACTCTGACTTCTGGTACTCAAAGCTAGAAAGACTAAGGATTCTTTTTATTTCGCCTTTATCCATCCACTATGGCACAGAATGGGCCTGTCCTTAGGCTAATTGCCATTTAAAAAAAAGAAAGTGAAAAAGACAAGAAAACTCACCCAAGTGCTAAAAATGACAGCAACTCCATAGTGGTTTGCCAAGAGAAACGAAAATATTCATTAACTATGTGTCTGAGTTTTGAGACTGGCAAGGAAGAGAACAAACATCCCACTTTAGTGTAAAAAATTTTCTCCCAACTCTTCCATTGTCCTTTCCTTGATTGATCTCCTCTTATCCAAAATGGTCTTAATATTTTTCACGATGCAGGTTTAACTGCTATTGATTGACCTCTGAAGGTCATAAAGACTCATGATCTATTATAGTGACCCAAATTAAGAGATTCAGAATGAAGTTGCCTCACTTGGCCAACAAACAAGCTGTTTTCTTCCCGTGCTTCCACAGATATAAAGTGTCCAGAGCGAGAGATCCCCTGTGTTTGTGACTCTTCCTGATATGCTTTGGATTCTGGGTGACAAAAATATCAATTATCCCCAAGTCAAGGAATTTACCAATTGACCAACTTGCCATATTTACCGAATTTCCTGATTATCACTTTACTCGCTTTCATGGTACTACTAATTTTTCGTTATTAAAAGTGAAACATCTCTTTCTGAATATCAACTCATTGAAGGTGGCTATGCTTTAGGAAATGGGGGAAATATTTAAAATTAGAGATGTCCTCATGGGAGCGGGACGCAATTATGTGAGGGACTTTGCCTAACAAATGCAAGCAGTGTAGCCTGGTTCTTTGTACCCTCAATGATCCCCCAACAATAAAAAAGATAAATAAATAAAATGAAATAAAATTAGAGATGTAAAAATTTCTCCATTTATTAACTTTTATTATCATTCCAATCTAAAATGTGGCTTTTTATGTATGATGGAATTGTCTTAAATATTCCTGATGTATGGGAGAATGTGTTGAATATAATTTTCCATCTTTTCAAAATGCATGCTTTTGTGGAGTTCTTTTGTGTTTTTCCACATGGCTTTATCAAAGAAGAAGAGTTATTTTGTGCAAATATAATATGTAATCAGATTCAAAGCAATTGAATTTGAAAGCTATAAAAGTCTCAGTTTTTCTTTAAAATTGAAATTAAAATCCCATTATTGGAATTTGAATCAAAATTTAATTTGAATTTATTTTATTCTAAACACACTCCAAAATCAAAACTTAAAATTAAATTTAGAAAACTAAAAATAGATGTACCATTTAAACCATCAATCTCACTTCTGGGTATATATTCAAAGGATATGACATCATTACCCCAAAGATGTATCTGCACTCCCATGTTCACTCCATCATTATTCACGATAGCCAAGATACAGAATCATCCTAGGTGTCTGTTAACAGATGCACGAATAAAGAAAACATGGGATATATACACAATGGAATACTATTGTGCCACAAAAAGAAGGAAACCTTGTCATTTGCAACAACATGGATGAACCTGTTCGACATTATGTTAAGATACGCGAGCTAGGCACGGAAGGACAAATAACACCCACTTCATAAAAGGTTGATGTTGAGAAACAAGAGTATGGTGTGAGCATGGAGAAGCAAAAGAAAACAAGAAAGCATACGACAATGAAGCAAATGCTTAGTCTCAGAGACCAGAGGCTTAAAGAAAAGGATAGGTTAAAACCTAAAATGAAGGGGAAGAAAGATATCAGTACGTTAAAGGAAAGAGAAGTCCCCCAACACCCATCCTGCTTATTTTTCCAATATAATACACAACTGGGCCTCCTTACCATAACTTGGTTGATACTAGCCTTATTAACTTTTCCATTAAAACCAAACTGGATTTCGTGCAGTCAATGATGGGCTGTCTGTATGTCAAATGTATTCCTTGTACAGCTGATTGTGTAATGGCTGAAACTGAGAACCTGAGGTAGATGTATTGAGCAGCCCTCAGGATTACCAAGGATCCAAGACTGATTTACCATGCAGATGACTGTTTAGCATAGAGAGTAACTCGGGGCAAGTGTTACATTGTTGGCCACAGTTGACCAAGACCTTAAAGGAAGGATCCAGAAAATCCCTGGAGTTCCTATCACATTTCTAACCATAGATACTGTATCGAATGGATGCCAGATGATTGTGGAGCTCCTAGGTTCTGGTTCTTACAAGACAGTGTTCCTATGCCTTTCTTCAACCGACTTTCTCTGTTCCTAGTTTGTTAAACATGCAATAACATGAATAATTATTCAGTTCATCCATGCATTCTCTTATGAACTGAATATAGTAAAATGCACTCTTTTGAATGCTATTTTGAAAGTGATATTTTGTCTCACTTAAATTTTAAAACGGTGGCCATAGGGTGCAAAATTTAAGACGGGAAGAATGCTTTATTTTTTGTTGTTGTTGTTGTTTTTGTTTTTATTTTTTAGTTCTGTTGCACAGTGTGGTAAATATAGCTAACACTAGAGTATTTCACATTTCAAAGTTGCTAAGAGAGTAAATTTCAAATGTTCTTACCACAAACATGTTACGTATTTGAGGTCATGGATATGTTAACTAGTTTGATATAATTTTTCCACATTGTATTCATGGATCATAACATCACTTTGCACCCAAGCATTTTTATAGTTATAAATTGTCAATTTACAATAAAATACTATTATTGTATCTTTCTATTAAAATAGTTGATGTCATATAAGTGGAGAGTAGAATGATGGTTCCAGAACTTTGAAAACTGTTCAAGTACATGGAAATTCAACAACATACTTCAGAATGACCGATGGGCCAACGAAAAAGTTAAGAAGGATATGAAAAACTTTCTTAAAGCAAATGAAAACAGAAACAGAACATGTCAAAACATATGCGATACAGCAAAGGCAGTATTAAAAGGGAAGTTTATAGTAACAAGTACCTTCATCGATAAATAGAAATATTTCAAAGTACACAGCCTTAACTATACACCTCAAGGAACTAGAGAAACAGGAACAAATTCAACGCATAATTATTAGAAGGAAGGAAATATTAAAGTTAGTGCAGACATAAATGAATTATAGGATTAAAAATCAACAAAATGAAAAGTTTGCTACTTTGGGGAAAAAATGACAAACCATAAGGCAGACTTGGCATAAAAGAGAGAAAACCCTAATAAATATAATGGGAAATAAAATGTGAGACATTATACCTGATACCCGAGAATTATAGAGGATCATTTGAGATTATTATAAACAACTATATGCTAACAAATTGAAAAAAAAATAGAGGAAATGGGTAAAGTTTGGGACACATATAACCTGCCAAGGTTGAACCAGTGAGAAATACAAAACTTCAACAGAGCAATAACAAGTAATGCAATTGAATCAGTAATAGAAATTCTCCTAACAACAAAAAGCTAAGGGCCAGCTGGATGTCTTCATTGCTGAATTCCACCAAACTTTTAAAGAAGAACTAACACTCATTATTTTTGAAACTACTCTGCCTAACTCATTCTATGAAGCCAGCATTGCCCTGGTACCAAAACCAGACAAAGATACAGCCATAAACTAGAAGCTAGATGCTAATATCCCTGATGAACATAGATGTAAAGATCCTCAACAAAGTACTAGCAAACTGAATTCAACAGCACATCAAAAAGACAGTGTATGACGATCAACTGGGATTTATCCCAAGGATGCAACAATGGTTCAATACATATTATAAATCAATCAATGCACAGCATCCCATCAGCAGAACGAAGGTCAAAAGTCATATGTGCTCATCTCAATAAACATAGAAAAAGAATTTTATAAAATGCAACATCCCTTCATAATGAAAACTCTCAACAAACTAGGTATAGAAGGAACATACCTGAACATAATAAAGGCTGAATGTGACAGACTCACACCCGACATCATACTGAATAGGGACAAGCTGAAATCCTTTTCTCTGATAGCTGGAACAAGACAAAGATGCCCATTCTCAGCCCACTTATTCAGCATAGTAATGAAAGCCCTAGACAGACCAAATAGACAAGGGCATCAAAATGGAAAAAGAAGTAGTCAAATTGTCTCCCTTCCCAAATAACACGGTCTTACAGATAGAAAAACCTAAATAGTGTACAAAGAAGTCTCAATCTCTGAGAACTAATAAACAAAGTGAGTAAAAGTTGAAGGAGACAAAATCAACATACAAAAATCTATACGCCAATAATGAACTAGTTTTAAAAGAAAATCAAGAAAACAGGCCCATTTATAACAACTACGAAAAATACCCAGGAATAAATTTAACCAAGGGAGTGAGAGCTCTCTACAATGAAAATCTCAAAAGACTGATAAGAGAAATTGAGCACACCCCCAAATAGAAATACATCCCATGCTTATGGACTGTAAGAATTAAAATTGTTAAAATGACCATATTGCCCAAAGCAATCTGAAGAATCAATGCAACCCACATGAAAATAGCCATGACATTCTTCACAGAAACGGAAAACACAACCCTAAGACTGGCAGGGAACTATAAGAGACCATGAGTAGCCAAAGCAATACTTAGCAAAATAACAAAGCTGGAGGTTTCACACTACCTGACTTTGAAATACACTGCAAAGGGATAGTAACCAAAACAGCATGATATTAGTATACAAAGAGACACATAGACCCACAAAGCAGAATAGAGAACCCAGAAATAAATCCACATATTTACAGCCAGATGATTTTCAGTGAAAACGCCAAGGACATACACTGAAGAAAGAGCACCTTCCTCAATAACTGGTGCTGAGAAAAGTGGATCTCTCTCTCTGAAGAGTGAAAATAGAGCCCTATCTCTTACCCTACACAAAAGCGAACTAGAAATGGATTAAACACCTACATGGAAGACCCCAAACAATTAAACCTCTAGAAGGAAAAGTAGGGAAAATGCTTCAGGACATTGGTCTAGGCAAATATTTTACAGGTAAGGCTACAAAACCACAGGCACAAAACCAAAAAATAGAATAACGGGACTTTATTAAACAAAAAAGCTTCTACACAGCAAAGGAAACAATTCTTTGACAGAGTGAAGAGATGGCCTGTAGAAAGGGAGAAAATATTTACAAAGTATTCATCTGACAAGGGACTAACTTCCAGAGCATACAAGGAACTCACTCTACTCCACAGCAAAATGACAAATAATCTAATTAAAGATGGGCAAAGCGTATGAATAGGCATTTCTCCAGAAGAACACATACAGATGGTCAGCAAATATATAAACAAACAGACAACAACAACAACAACAAAAAGCTCAACATCACTGATCACCAGGGAAGTGCAAATCAAAACCACAATGAGACATCATCTCACACCATTCAGAGTATCTACCATCAAAAAGACAAAGAGATAAGTGTCGGCGTGGAAGTGGAGAAAAGGAAACACTTACACACTGTTGGTCAGAAAGCAAATTAGTACAGCCATTATGGAAAACAGTATGGAGGTTTCCCAAAACACTAGAAATTGAACTACCATATGATCTAGCAATCCCACTGCTAGGTATTTATTTGTCCAGAAGAAAGGAAATCAGTATATTGAAGAGATATCTGCATCCCCAGCTTTACTGCAGCACTATTCACATCAGCTGAGGTAAGGGATCAACCTAAGTGTCCATCAGTAGATGACTGAATAAGGAAAATGTGGTGTATATATACACAACAGAATAATTGTGGGCTACCAGAAAGAATGAAATCCTGTCATTTGAGGCAACATGGGTGAACCCAGAGGGCATTATGTTAAGTGAAATAAACCAGACACAGAATGGTAAATACCACCTGTTCTCATTCATAGGTGGGTGCTAAATATAAATGAGCCCATAGAAGCAGAGAGTAGACTTGTGGTTAGTAGTCTGAGAAGTATAGAGGGCAGGGGAGGATAGAGAGAGTTTGGTTAACCGATACTAAATTGCAGTTAGATAGGAAGAATAAGTTCTAGTGCTCTATAGTCTTGTGGGGTGAATATGGTTAACCGTAACCTATTGTATATATTTCAAAAGGCTAGAAGGGAGGATGTTGAAAGTTGCCAAGGCAAATAAATGATAAATGAAGTGAGGTACATCCTGATTACGCTGATTTGATCATCACGCAGGATATACATGTATCCAAATATCACCCTGCACCCCATAATATGTACAGTTAATACCTGTCAGCTAAAAGTAAAAGAGGAAAAAGACACATCCTGCATGATCTCTCTCATATGCTGAACATAAAAAAGTCCATATGACCGGTTCAGAACGTAGAATGGCACTTACCAGAGGCTGAGGTTGGGGGAGGAGAGAATGTGGAAAAGGGAGATGTCAGTCAAAGTGTACAAAGATCCAGTTAGACAAGAGCAGTAAGTTTTACTGATCTATTCTAAAGAATTATTAGTTAAAAATAATGTGTTGCATATTTCAAAATTGCTGAAAGAGTAGGTTTTGTACATTCTCACCACACACACAAAAATAAATAAATAAAAATAGGCAGGTGAGATGATGGAAGTGTTAATTACCTTAGTGTCATCATTCCACATTGTGTACATACATCAAAACATCTCATCATACCCTATAAATGATGCAATTATTGCTTTTCAATTAAATTATCTTAAAAACTAAAAAAAATTAAACTTATAGAGACTGCTGCTGCTAGGAAGATGATATAGACATACATTTCCTTATTCTTTACACTAAGTATAACTTAAAATTCTTGACAGTATATATAGAACAAGCCATAAGACTCTGAAAAGTGCAAAGAAGAAAGCAGATCAACTAGGGACCTCAGAGAAACATTGTGGTAAGTTCCCTGGAGTTTGTTTTTGCCAGATTTACCCCAGACTCAGAGCTGAAGAAACTAGCTACTGGGAATGCCAAAAAGCACAGGCCAACAAACAAAACAAAACAAAACAAAACAGAGCAAGCTAACAAATACCACACCCCACCCCCATGTGCAAAAACCTATTCTCTGTAGCATAAGGTACACAATGGGGCAGACTAATAAGACAGAAAAAGGTTTCTTTTTCTTTCTTTTTTTTTTTTTTTAATTATTTCAGGTTAATATGAGGGCGCATATGATTGGGTTACATTGTTTGCATTTGTAGGGAAAAGTCTGAGTTGTAGTTTAATCTTTCACCGAGGAGATGTGCCATATGTCCCTACATTCTACCCGTTAGATGGGAACTTACCAAAACCATCCCCCTTTCTTGAATTTACTCATGTTTTGCCCTTGTGTGGGCCTGTTGTTGTTAATCTACTCGTTTCATCTTAGTATTGAATACATGGGATGCTTGCTTTTCCATTCTTGAGATACTCAGGAGAACGTTCTCCAAATCCATCCAGGTAAATACAAAAGTTGCAAAGTCTCCATCAAACAAATTATACACCATGACCAAGTGGGCTTTATCCCAGGATCCCAAGGCTGGTTCAATATACGTAAATCCATAAATGTAATTCAGCACATAAACAAATTAAAAAACAAAGACCATATGATTCTCTCCATTGATGCA
>CAUYON010032285.1:0-12920 GCA_963573935.1 Arctocebus calabarensis
GTTGAATTCTTGAGACATCTTTTGGGTCATCTTTTGAATTACTGCTTGAAATTCTAATTCCATCTTTTCCTCCATTCTGCTGATCTTATTTGCAATCCAGATTCTGAATTCAATTTCAGACATCTCAGTCATTTGCCTATGCAGGAGTCTCTCATATTATCTTCTAGATGTTCTATAGTTTTTCATTTTACATTTAGGTCTGTAATCCATTTTTTGGATTCATTTTTGTGAATGAATTCATTTTTTGTGAAAAGTAAGATCTGTGTCTAGATTCCTTCTTCTTGCATGGGATGTCCAATTGTTCTAGGACCATTTGTTTAAAAGACTATCTTTTCTCTAGTATATTGCCTTTATAAAAGATCAATTGACTATATTTCTGTAGATATTTTTATGAGATATTTATTCTGTTCCATTAATTTATTCAATTATGGGAGCTTTGGGTAACTTTGAAGTTGGACAGTGTCAGTCTTCCAAATTTATCTTTCTCTTTTAATATTGTTTTAACTATTCCATGTTGATTTACTTTTTCTCCTTAGCAATCTTAATTATCAAACACACTGCACGTCAGTTGTCTATTTCCCTAATAATTCTATATAACAAATAATCACAAATCTTCAGTGGAATACAATAATAAGCATTTATTTTTACTTATGAGTTTATAGGTAGTCTGGGTGGCTCTGCTGATTAATACTGAACTCAATGAGTGATTTATCTAAATTTGTATAATCTGGGGTCCACTGTGGGATTGGATGGGATAATTTTGGATCAGGATGGCCTCTCAGCTCACTCTCATCAGAGAAGTACCATCCAGGAAGGGAATAAAGATGTGTGAAATTTAGGTGGGCCTATATTTAGTACTGTTGCTTCTGCCACATTCTGTTTCCCAAACAAATTAAAAAATTATCCCAGATTCAAGAGCTGTGCAAAACTGCACTGCAAATGTGCTTAAATATACTAAGATATTATTGAAGCAAAAGTATAATCAACCTATCATACTACATTCTTATTTTCACACTTTGTTCATCACCAGTCTCCTTTGATGGTACATAAGCACTGAAAGGGTAGGAATTTTGTCTATGTTACTAAATGCTTAATTCAAAAAGCTCATTGTTTTCCTGGCATATAATAGAAATTCAATAATCATTTGTTGACTAAATGGATGAACACTGACATTGGTAATAGGGACTATACGTTCTATAAGGTTATACTCTATGCTGCCATTAAAAACAAATTTCAGCACCTAAGGCAAAGCTAGATATATAAAGGGCATATAGTAAAAGTTTTCTTGCATGAATAAATTAATAAAAATTAGCAAAAGGTCCTAGAAAAGAAAAGATAGAGAAGTCTCCTTCTAATAGTATTAGCTTGTTCTTAAAGATTAATTTTTCCTAATGTTTTTTTCTGATTCAAGTAATATTTTGGACATAGTTTTTAAATGCAGAGGGAAGGTCGGTTCTTTTGAAATGATTATGACAGTGTTCAGGTGCATGTGGCATATAGAGATTAGAAAGCAGCATCTGCATAAAGCTATGGAGGACGTACATGGTCATAAAGATGTGCTGCATCTACTAATTGAGGAGATTAATTGTAATTGTAGAAATTAAATTATAATTTGAGTTTCAGGATCATTCCTCAAGTTTCATTATGATTAACACGACTCACTCGTAATTGCCTCTATCAGCATGGCTTTACCAAACTGCCAGAAAGAAAAGCCTATTGTCTTGCTTTGAGTCCAAGTCCCTTACAGGCAAATGACTTAGAGAGGTATCATTCCTTTCACTCGAACATTCCTATGAAGATAATTTCAATCTGACCCCTTCACTCTCACGGTAAAGAAAAGGAGTTTGGAAAAACAGCCTACTTAGAATATTCCCATACTCTTAGTTTCTTGGAAGGTAAATAATTTTTTATAGAATAATTTAAAAATCAAAAGTGTTATGGTTGTGTACACTTTATGAAGATCCAGTGAACTGTGTATTCTTTATTTATATTATTTTATATATATACTGATATGCTTACATAATTTTGTATGTTTATACCGTAGTTTAATGAAATATATGTATTTTTAAAATGAAAGTACTATTTATATGTATGTTCTTAGAGAATTAAAACACATGAGAAATACTACATGAAATTTTGAAGCTAATGAAAGTGTCTGTTCCTATTTCTATTCCTTTGAAAACCGATTAATTGATCAAGACTGCCTTGTATTACATGAAACTGGTAACATGAATACACTTTTGATACACTTTAATTTAAAAAAATGAACTATTATCCCTTCCTTTGAATATCATATAGTGTCTTGTTGGCTTTCCACATGTACTCCTAGGCTTGATTGTAGCCTAGTCAAAAGTTTGGTTTTTTTTGTTTTTTGTATGAAAGGTCTTTATTGGCAGAGGAAGCTGCAGAGCAGCATTAAGGAGGAGGGGAGAGAGAGAGAGAAACGGAGGAAGAGAGGAGAGAGAGAAAGGAGGGGAGAGAGAGAGAGAGAACAGGAGAGGAGAAGAGACACACACGGGGGATGGGAGAGGAGAGAGAGCTAGTCAAAAGTTTTTTGTTATTATTTATGAATTTCTTTATAAATCCAGACATTTTTTTCCCACCATAGTGAGGACAATGAATTAAGCCTAAATTTTCAGTATTTGGACACATTATATTTTATTTCCTCTGCCATTGATATTTTCCCATGAGAGAATTAAAATATTTAAATTTTCAAAATCTGCTTTCTATATTAATTGAGGATAATTAAAGAATTATCTTAATACATTCCAAAATCAGTTTGTCAACCTACATGACACATAGGTTGGAAACACTAGACATTATTCTACTTGGGAAATAATATTTAAGGTGATTATTATTCACAACTGTATTTAAGTACATCTCAGTGAAAGACCAAAGAATGGTCATATAAATAGGCTGACAAGAAGTTAGTTTTAATTGAATGCTATGTTTACTTTAAAGTTGTAAAAAGACAGAATGTAAAGTACAAATTCAAAAAGGAGCTGAGTTTATCTGAGTGCACTGTCACAATGGCACACACACACAAAACTCTCATTCAGGCCTATAGTTAAGCTTCCTTTTTATGGTAGACATTCCAAGATAAAGCAGAAAGAGAGGTGTTAAATATTAGACTTGCAAATTTCTAAATACACAGTGTCAGTCTAGTGATGTTTAAACATCCATTTAGAATAACTCACAGAGGAACTATCGCATATTACAAAGTGGAATCATGAATATGCAATCAGCAAATGGTTCTGGAGCTGATCACCATCTCTGTCAATTACAACAGTCACTTTCTGTGATGGTACCTTGGCACTTTGACAGTGATTATACCTTTACATGATGTATTGCAGATATTATGCTTCAGTTGTTTACAAATAGAGTCATATCTTACCCTTTTGCAATAAGAATAGAGTGTTTTAAGTAAGTAAAATATTCCCTATAATAAATCTTCCACTTAAGTCACTCACTCACACATTATCAGACTAGGAATAGTGCATGGTGCCACAAACACGTGACAAATATAATTCCCCAAATCTATCTTTTTATTATTCCTAAAATTGAAGTAATCTGGAGCTTTTGAAAAGATATCTGAAAAGAAACAAATACAAAGGATTAATTCACAACTTAGTATTCATCACTTTAAAGGAGAAGACCAGAAGAATAATCACTCTTAAATTGCGTATAATGTCAAGAAATAGGAGCAATAGGTGTTAATAATGGCAAACACTATCTAGATATCATGGAACTTGGCTGGCTCTTTTATGCTACCAAAAGTAGTAACACCAAAAGCATTAATTCTCTTATCTGTACTCATCACTCTAAGCATGGAAACTCAAGCATTTTGATTAGACAGTAGTATTTTCCAATGCTTATTTGCTAAAGTTTCAGGTAAAACTATTACAGAGATAAAATTATCAGCTAGTTTACTGTTTAATTGTTTCTATGTATTGATATGAATAAAACCCTCCAATATTTAAGACTATAATATTATATGTGAACCTACTCAGATACATTTAAATATCTAGGTACTTAGTATAGCATAAATAATACATATAAATGTTGGACTTTTTGCTTTTTTCTTATTCATTTAAATTCTTATAGATTCAACATGTTATGTTTAGCCAGTGATTCAGGAAGTTCAGAAATTTTAGTTATGTAATATTATCGTAAAAATAAACTGTGGATAACATGCTGCCCAAGTCACTGTATTTTCACCGTTTTCCTGTGCAAACATTTTTCACATGAGAATGAAATTCACCACAGGTTATGTAGCAACAGTCAAGATCAGATCTTCAAAACAAAAGTCTCATTTCACAGCCCAGAATCATTTTCCCAAGCCACAGTCTTTTATATGTTTAATATGATGACATAAAAGGACAGTTGGGAGAGGGGAGGAGGTAAAAGATGTGAGAAGTATACCAGGAGACTGTGTCACCCTAATGAAACTGAAGCCTTAGACTTACACACAAAGCTGTGAAAGTGCCCCAAGGTTGGAAAGTGCCCCCTCATAAAAATGGATTTTTTTTTCTCTCAGAGTAAATGTACTAAACTCTAGTACAGAACATGAAAAACCAAAAGAAACAAACAAAATAAGAAGGAGGAAGGAACAGATTTAAGATTTTCTAAAAATAAATGCTTATATTTCAGCTCATCTTTTTTTGTAGCATCTTTTCATAATCCACCCCATTAAGCTATAGGATTGCACAAAATAAATATTCATAAAATAGTACTCATTCAGGAAATGGCTCCACACCCAATGAGAAGAAAAATAAAAACTCAGCAATGCTGCTCGGGGTAAAGAGAATGTGAAAGCTGTTATCCAAACATGAGTAGTAACATAAAGAAAAAATGGTACAACAATTTGTTCCATAGATACCAAATAAGAACAAATAGAAAGTGTATGCAAAGTATAGGTGAAGTGCCCAGCTCAGAAAAAAAATTATAAATTAGGAATAACTCTCAATCATTTCAAAATTAATAATTTAAGACTAATTCAGTAAACTAAGATTTTAAATAAAGATTAAAAGTATATTTAACTAATATTATAGACTTGCAAAAACATAGAAAGTCACCAACAAATAACAATCCCAACTGACAAATAAATGTAGTTTAAAAAAAAGCTACTTCTGAAACTGATATCATTTCATAGAGAAAATGATGAAACAACTGTAACCAAATGTAGATAAAAAAGGAAAACCAACTAATGCACTCACACAAAAAAGCCCTATATATAAAAAGTATGGATAAGTTCAAGGAAAGTAGGTACATTTGAAAAAGTCATCAAAGGAAATGGAAGATAAATTTAAATATTTATGGTGAGCATACTTACAGTGAGGAAAGAATTAAATTCACAAATGAAGAAAGTACAGTATTCAAAGAAAATGTAAAATTGGGCACATAATATCAAGATGTTTTAGCTAAGCTGCTATTAAAATAAATTCATCGACCAAAAGATAAATCAGACTGACATCAGATTCACCACAGAAGCCATTAAAGTCAGATGACAAAACAATATGAACCAAATTTTAAAGAAAACCAGTTATGATCCAAAATTTTACCCAGCTCAAACTTATTTGTCATATGTATATCTTCTTTGATGAAATTTCAGTAAACTACTTTCTTGCTCATTTTCTGTTTGGAGCATTTGCTTCTTTTAATGTTAAATTCTGAAAGTTCTTTATATATTCCAGGTATGTAGTATCAGTTCCTTTTTTGGATAGCTGGTTTGCAAATATTTTGCACATTTGCAGCTAATTCTTTTCATCCTCTTAACAGGGTCTTTGATTGAGCACATGTTTTAAAATTTGAAAAGACTTCATTATTAGTTTTTTTCTTTCACAGGTGATCCTTTTTGTATCAAGTCTACAAATTGTTGTCCTGTCCCTAAAGCTTGAAGATTCTCTCTTATTTTTTTGTAAAACTTTTACAATTGTATGTCTTATATTTGAATCCCAAACTTCATTCTGGTAGAGCAGTGCTTCTCAACCTTCCTAATGCCACAATGAATGTTCATTATTAAAAAGGGGTTGTGACCCACAGATTGAGAACCACTATGGTAGAGGATAAAGTTGGAGACGCTCAACAATGAAAAAAATTAATAAATAATATGAGTGATATAGCATGAGTCCTTTAAAAAACAAAAAAATCCAGAGGTTGTGAAGTTGAGCTAATTAAGAGGTAAGTCAAAATGACAATGGAATGAAAATAGCTATGGTAAAATTACAATACATGAGGTGTGAGTCCATTTAACTATAGAACCAACAGAAGATAATTTATCAATTTGTGGCTATATAATTAAATGTTGATGTTATAAGTATATAATATGGAGTAAGTAAACTAAGGGCACAGAGCAAAGGATCATGTTCTTATTTTTCATCACAGAATGAAAAAATGATGTTTAAATATGAAACACCATGTTAAAAATTAAAAAGTGAGATTGCAACCACTTAATTTTCTTTATAATTTAATTTCTTACTTTAGGGAAGAAAAAGCTTTTAAGATATTACCTCTTGTGGTAAATAAATATTTATTTGGAAGTCCATAATTCCTTTATTTTTATTCAAATGTGATTTACTAAAGTTAAGTAAAATTAAATATCAGCGTCTGGGCATTATGGAGTATCAAATAGAGTTCCATTTACTTTTCTATCCCAAATGATTCAAAACCTGTACAAATATAGAGCAGAAAGTTTTAGAATTTGAATGTCAAACAGAAAACTATAATCACTGAGAAAGGCAAATAAGCAGGATGAGTCCTGACATCACACTTGCTTTATTTTTAGTGTCAAATTCTTAGCCAGGGTAATTAAAGAAGATGACAAATAGGACTCTGTAATGGAATGAGAACATATGAGGACAGGTTGGAAAGATAAGGATCACACTTGAGGGAAATTGAGGCAGCTAGAAACTTGAGTACAGAGATGTAGAGAGGAGAGAATTACTTGAGAAACAACCTCTAGAAATTTTGTATATGGATCCTCTGTTATATTTATCTGAATAATAAGCTATGAATGGGTGGAGTGAAACTCTGTGACCAGTAAAATAACCCCTAGAAAGCAGTAGGTTAAAAATTGCTCATAGTAGTACTCAAGGTCATTTGACCTCCAGAAAGCCAGTGTGAAGAACACTTGATCAATCAGTGAATTTGGTAGAGATCAGAGAGGGGTTATGGTATAGCAGGAGGGATTATCTAGCTCTAAAGATAATTCTGAATGGGCCCTTTTAAAAATCTTTAAAAGAAACCTTGAAGTAATTGAACTGATCCACAAATAACAGCTACATGCCCGTACAAAACCCAAAACTTTAAAGGAAGACAACAAACTTAAAGTTCAACAACATAATTCAAAATTTTCCAATTCCAATAAAGTAGATGCATATATAAAGATAACAAGAAGCAGTAAAAAAATGTAAACCTTATCCAGAAAGAAAATTCATGCTGTGCTAGGCATATTAATGCACCCCACACCAAAGATGTCCATGTCCTAATCCCTGAACTCAGTGAGTAAGTTACTATAGTTGGAATAAGAAATTCTGAAGATATGGTTACCGTTAAAGGCTTTGAGAAGATGAGATTATGAGATAAAAATACAATGATGGAAGAAAGGGTGGAGAAAAAACAATGTGAAAAGACTTGATTCATTGGCTGCAAATACAAAAAGCATGAAGAAATTATCCAAGACCACTATAACATCAACAAATAAATATGTACATTTTTAAACTTCCAGAAAGAGAAGAGGGAGATAAAAGGGGAGCAAAGCTTTTTTAAAAAAATTAATGGTTAAAACCTTATTAAATCTTTGGAAGAATGCTCACATGTATATTGCTGAAGTTTAAAAGACCCCAAGTAATATCATCCTGAGATACAATATAATCACTTATCAAAATGCAAAGACAAGGAGAGAATTTTGAAAGAAGCAAGAAGAAAATCTATTCACCTAGAAGTCCATCAGTGGATTTCTCCATAGAAATCTTATAGCCCAGCAGAGAGTGAGGTAATATTCTGACATTCCTGAAAGAAAAAGAAAAACCCAATCGAGAATACTATACCCAGTAAAAATGTAGTTGTGAAATGAAGAAAAACTTAAGACATTCTCCAAAATCAAAAGTTGTGGGAAATCATCAACAGAAATGTCTTACAAAAAGTACTAAAGGGAAATCTTCAGTTTAAAACAAAAAAAAAAATACTGCTACATAACAAGATTAAAATATATGAGAGCATGAAACTCACTGGTTAAGATAAATATATGGCTAAGTCAGAATACTCTAATACTGTGATGATGTCACCAAAATTATTTTTACATCTAGTAAAAATATTAAAAGCAAAGTTATTTTCTACATTGTATACTCTGAATGCAACCCCAGAAATTTATATGTTCAAATGTATTTTTCAATATGAGAGTGTTAAGAGGTAGGAGTCTTGGGGAAGAATCTGCCATCATGTGCAAGATTAGTACCTTTATAAAGGAGGCTGAGGGAAGGATGTTTTCATGTTTCACCATGAAAGAAGGTGTCATCTACGAGGAACAGGCCTTCACCATCCAGTAAACGTGCTCATGTCTTGATCTTGGAATTGCTAGACTTAATAGTGAAAACTAAATTTCTGTGGCTTATAATTTGTCTAGTCTAAGGTATTTGGTTTTAGCAGCCAAAATGACCCAAGACAATCTTATAATTTGTTGATGAATTGTTGGATTCTATTAGTGCTGGTATAACAGAATACACACACTGGATAATTTACTAAAAACAGCATTTTACTGCTCACATTTTTGAAGGCTGGAAAGTCCAAAATCAAGATGACAGCATTTGGTGAGGGCTATATTCTGCTTCTAAAATGGTGCCTTGAGCACAAGTTCCTCTCAAAGCTAGAAACATTGTCCTCACATGCCAGAAGGCAAAAAGACAAAGGAGGCAAACTTACATTGTCAGGCCATAATATAAGGGCACCTAGTCCCCTTCATGAGGCACGAGTCTTCTTAAGAAGTGGGTCCTTGGGTCCCACTTCTTGAGATTGATGCACTGAAGATTGAATTTCAACATGAACTTTGGAAGAAAGAAGAACATCCATTCCATAGCATCTATCCCAACTGCCCCCAAACACAAATTTATGTACTTCTCAAATGCAAACTACATTCATTTTGATAGCCCTAAGTCTTCATTCATTCTAGCATCACCATTAATGGGGGAGGAAAATAAGCTCTCAAATAAACAACTTAAATTTACATTTCAATAAGAACAAAGCAAGCTCAAAGTTAGAAGGAAGGAAATAATGAAAATAAGAGCATAAATAATAAATGAAGACCTGAAAGGCAATAGAAAAGACCAACAACAACAATAAAACCCTAATAGATACATAAAACATTTAGAAGATTAAGAAATCAAAGTAAAGAGCTACAAAAAAAAAAAATAGGAAAAACAAAATGAAACAAAACAAATTACAAGCAAGTATAGCCAGGGAAGAAGAAAAATACAAAGGAAATATGAAACAGTCAGAAAATAAAAAATGAAATTAGTAAATCCTTACCTATTGATAATTACTTTAAATGTAAATGGATTAAATTCTCAACCAAAAGATATGAAGAGGATTAATTGATTGAAAAATAAGATATAACTACCTGTGCCTATGAGAGATTCACAAGAGATTCACTTTAGCTTTAAGGACACACACAGGGTAAAAGTAAAAGGATAGAAAAACATTCCATGTAAATGTTAACCAAAAGAGATATTGGTGCCTATATCAATTTAAATACTCTTTTAATCAAAATTCATCACAGGAGACAAAGAAGATCTCTACATATGCTATACGATGATAAAGAGATCAATTTATTAACAGGATACAACACACACATACACATGCGCACATATATGTACATATACACATGCGCACAACACTAAAGCACTAAATTAATTTGTAAATTAAAAGCAAATATTAACAAAACTAAAGGGAGAAATAGATAACAGTACAAGAATATCAGGGAATGTTAATGCCCCATTTTCAACACTGGATAAATCATCCAAGCAGATATCAATGAGAAAATATTGGACTTCATCAGAAGTCATATGCAGAACATTCCATACAAAAAGCAGAATAATACACGTTCTTAAATGTAAGAAGATTGAAATCATATCAAGTATATTTTCTATCCATAATGGAATGAAATCAGAAATCAATAACAGTATAAAAATTAGAAAATTCACAAACATGTGGAAATTAAGCAACATATTCCTGAACAACTGTTAGATAGGGATAAGAAGGGATAGGATCAGATGACATAGGGAGATGTTTTGTCTAGAATAAAAGGAACAAATTGGCCAGGGGAGGGGAGTCCCGAAAGGAACAGATGACATATCAAGGGTGCTTCCAATGACTGAACAGATGTTTGGTCTATGGTAGAGGCTCTCCAATGACTGAAAAATTAAGAAAGAAAGAGAATAAATGCACAAAGCAGAGATGGAATCAAGGTCACAACAGAGAGCCTTTGGAGCACTAATTTTTCTGATGCTTTGGTCACAGAATCTCAAGTGATCTACCCTCATTAACATAGTGAAAATCATACCTATCTACAAGCAAATTTTGTAAAAAATTTGACTATTTACAAATACCATGGAAACCTCCAGAAATTGCCTTAGAAAAAAAGAAAAGGGAATGCCTTGGCATTCTGGAACTTCTCCACCTCTTTCTAAGAAAAATAATTAATATTCCACCCCCAACATAGCACATCATTAGTCATTAGCATAAAAGGACAGGTATTAGCCTGGAGGGGCTACTATTCCTTACTGATCTAGTCTCCTCTCTATTGACTTTGAGAATGTGCTATCCTTTCTATACTCTGTTTTTAAATAGGTAGACCCATTCCATGTTTGGAAAGTTCTAAGCTTTAATAAACTTTGGCACTTTGCCTGATTGCACCTGCTTGGTCTGCTCATTTACTCCCTTCACTTGACACCAATGAACATTCTTCAGTACTGGGAACCAAAAACCAGGGAACATGGTTCTTTGACACAAATCATGAGTCAAAGAAGAAATCAAAAGTAAAATCAAAAAGTACCTTGATAATAAAAAAAGATACTAGAAACCAAAATGTAGGGGATGCTACAAAAGCAGTTCTAAGTAGGAATTTTATAGTGATAAACTCCAACACTGTGGAGGGAAAAAGCTCCCAAATAAACAATCTAAATTTACATCTCAAGGAACTAGAAGTAAGAACAAACCAAGACTAAAGTTAGAAGGAAAGAAAGAATAAAGATTAGAGCAGAAATAAATGAAAAAAAGTCCTGAAAGACAATAGAAAAAAACAACAACAAAGCCTCTTTAAAAAATAAACAAAATTGACAAACTTTGTGGAGACTTAACATGAAAAAAGAGAGAAAACTCAGATAAATAAAAGTATAAATGAAAGAGGAACATTAAAACTGATACCACAGAAATACCATAAATCATAAGATATATCTATAAATGATAATATGCCAGTGAATTGGATAACTTAGAGGAAATAGACTAATTTCCTAGACAAATAGTAATTCAGCCTACTAAGAATGAATCATGAAGAAACATAAAATCTGAATGAATAAATAAATTGAATCAGTAATCAAAAATTTCTCAATAATGCAAAGCTCAGGATTAGATGGTGTCATGAGTAAATTCTATCATGCATTTAAAGGAACATTAGTATCAATTCTTCAAAAACATTTTTCAAAAAACTGAGGAGAAGAAAACACTTGTAAATTCATTTTATGAGGCTAAAATTACTTCTATAGCAAGGCAGTTAAGAATACTACAGGGTTGGAAAACTACAGGCCAAATTCCTGGCAAATGCAGATGCAAAAATCCTCAACAAAATACTATAAAACTAAAATCGTTAGCATGTTAAAAGAATCACATATGGAGTATAACCTTTAAAATCCAGCAAAATAAGTCACACATAGTTACAGGGAGTACTTATCTATAAACAAAAAAATACAAGAAGTCAGATACATACTCTAACGTCCTCTTTCCTCTAGGTCTCTGTACCATTAGATTTTTACAAAATTTACAAATAAAGTTGATACCACTACAGATAAAATAATAATGAGGAAGTTTGGGTTAATATACCAGATGGAGTTTAAATAGGTGCCATTTCATAAATTCAGAATGTGTACTTTTCTTAAAATCAATTACAGCATAACTAATTATTTAGCAAATTGTAAAAGTAACTGCAGTAGAGAGAAAATCTAAGATGGTGGACAAGTCTTTGTCTTTGAAGTTATATTTGGGTTATGTAATTGAATAATTGCAATTTTGCACAAGTTAGACTTTCTGAGTCTCTATTTCCCCTTCATTTAAATTATGAGGAAATTTGAAAAATTTGAGAAATATGACAAAACATTTAAATTATGTTCAGAATTAAGTAAATTTATATACATAAATCTATTAGGACAGTATTTGTATAAAATAAGCATTATATAATGTTTGGTGGTGGCAGTAGCAAGGGCAGTGGTAGTATTTTATTTATTTATTTTTTGTAATAGTAATGTATTTAATACGAGCACTAGAATAAGACATACAGAGCTTCAAATATTTGCTCCTTTGGGTACTAATGTGAGCTCCTCAGAACATTATATAACCATTCTAATTCTATTTTCCATTCTTTAAAATGACAATAATCATACCTATTTGTAATTAGGAATGATTAAATGAGAAAATACATTATAAATGCTTGACACATAGAAAACTGTAATTACTGTTACTATTAATATTGTTATCAATCAACAGAAACTTGATGCCTCACGTAAAAGACATATAATTTTTTTTTATAATTTTATTGAATCATAATTCTGTACATTGGTGCAATCATAGGGCACGATTCATATACATTCAGAAATGTTTTGATCGTACTGCTACAGATAGCCTTCATGGCATTTTCTTGATCACTATATAAAGAC